>CP136884.1:29981287-30008787 GCA_033000465.1 Sciaenops ocellatus | reverse complement strand
GAAGGTCAGGTTGCCCAGGTGTTTGGCCTCATCTATCAGAGCTCCTGAGGGTAACTCTGGAACATCCAGCAGGGGGCGCTGCTTGACTCTTTCCACTGCAGCCTTGTAGTTCAGCAGGAATGAGACGTCTTCAGCTCTCAGCTCGTCCTCTGTGGCTCTGATTGTGTCTGATAGAGCTGCTATCTCTCTGCTCAGAGCCTCCAACTTCTCCTTCATCATCTGACCCTTCAGCTCCTCTTCCCTCCTCACAGCAGTGACCCTGGCCTCCTCTTCCTCCTGTAGAAACCGGTGAAGCTTCTTAAACTGATCCTTAATCTGCCTCTCTGTGCGTCGCGCCTGGACCTTAATGTGTTCTGCTGTTTGATCACAGGTTCCTTTAACTTGTTCGAACAGCTTCAGTTTCTCTTTTAAGGGTTTCAGGGATGCCTGGAGCTCCTTTTTGGGTTCCTGTGCGAATTCATGGATGGGTCTGAATCTGTGGTTGTTGTGTATTTTTGAATCTCTGCAGACGAGACACACCGGCTGTTCGTGGTCCAGACAGAAGAGTTTGAGTCTCTCAGAGTGCAGACTGCAGAGAGCCTCTGACCCCGCCGAAGCTCTCTGATCTCTCTCCAGTATGAAGGTCTCACACAGGTTCTTCAGCGCCAGGTTACAAGGTGGATCACTCCTTGATGATTTTCTCTTACAAACAGGACACTCCTGTATAGGCTTGTCTCTCCACCACGTCTGCAGGCAGTCTTTGCAGAAGCTGTGGCTGCATGACAGGACGATGGGATTGTTAAAGATATCCTGGCAGACGGGACAAGACAGATCCTCCTGTGACTGGAAAGACATTTCCCGTCTGAGTGGAGCTGAAAACACACTAGGAAGAAAGTCAAACAGGAAGTCAGTCAATCGTGACTCCTCTCCCTCTAATTGGAAAGTTTCCTTAAAGTCCACCTGTTGTTTCTTTTTACCTTTAGGTTTACAGTCCGTAAACGTAGTGAGCAGCGTGTTAAAGTTGCAGTACTCTCAGTATTTCCAGCTGTAGCTTTTCTCACTCAGGGGAAGTTGCTGGTCCGGTCTGACTCGCACTGTGCAGTGTGTATGTGTCACTTCCTGGTGGAGGAACTCTGGTCTGTTTCCTTGTTTGTCTCAGGTGAGTTAGAGGTGGAGCTTTGTCAGGCACTCCTGGCCAAACGTTGAACAATTATGGAACAGAGTTTCCTTTTTTACAGCTCTGTCAAGGACAGCAGTGGCTTACTCTTTCTTACTTTGTGCATCCAGTAAGCAATAAAAAAAGTATTCCTCCTCCATTCAAGACTTAGTATTTAATCAGTCACCAGGTAATCTTAGTGACATTTGTATGTGTGAACAGAGTTGTACAGTTAACATCAGCGAGCTCTTTGGTACTTAAACTAGCAGATAATATACATGTGGGAAGCCAGCTAAGAAGTTAAAGAGTAACATGTTTGAGAATCACGAGAATGTTTTTTATGACACATGAAACGTTATAATCTTTTCTAGACTTTGTCCTCTGACCGAACGTTTAAAGCAATATGTTACCTCCTGTTGATCTACACTGACCTGTGATCAGGTGAATGGTGTCTCTGTCATTCGTACGTCTGTTCTCACACTATGTAACTTTGCGCTCTGGGTCGGGAGAAGTACGTAACGCTTTACGGCACTAAGTCACACACCACCAACTATTTCACTGATTTTGGTGAAACTGGATCATATTTTATGGAGAAAATGTTTTCTGGTTTTCCCTCTGATGTCCTCCGGCTGCTCCGCCTCAACTCTCTGTGATTTACAGAGTTTCCTGATGGACAGTGAAGTAAACTGCTGACAGCTGTAGCTGCTGTTAGCTCATGTTAGCTCAGTTTTGTGCCGGAGCACCAGGGTAGCATTAGTGTGCGTTCAGACAGAATCAGGCGTTTCAGAGAGACTGTGGAGGGTTTCCCCGATCTAAGCGTCTGATTGGCCGGCCGCAGCTTGGCGTTGGGCTGCGTTTTTCCAAAAAAGTTGGATCAGGCTTAACTTCTCTGTCGCAGGAGGCTGTGTTACTTTGCGGACGACCCCCACTCAAATGAATGCTGAATGCGGCCTCCGTGTTTGTACCACAGGCGTTTTGGACCACCGAGAAGAGGAGGAGGAGGTTTTCAGGCCCCGGGGCGCAGGGGAATGCTGACAGGGAGAAACAGAGCCGGTGTCGTGCCAGAACCGGAGCTGGGCGACATAATGGCAGAGGAGAAGAGACTGAAGAGGACGTTGATGGAGGAAGCTAAGAAGAGAAAAGAACAAGAAGCCGCCAGACAATAGGCCTTGGTCTTAGATATCTGATGATTCTCATTTTTCTATGATTTCTGTGTGGATATAGACATTTATCCACCTTCCTATCCTCTCCCGCGACGCCTCCATGGTGAGGCTTTTAGCTCTCGGGTTGGGCTTTGTCCTGCAGACTGTCCACATCTATTACAAAGCATGTCCTGTAATTTACCTGTGGTTCAAATGCGGTCTGGAACGTTGAGTTAAATTACGGAGGAGCACAGATTACTTCATTCCCCACCTTTTACTGTGACATTATCCCACCCTAAGAGAGAGTTTTGACACAAGGTGGGCGTAAGGTGGAGATGTGAAGAACGGGAGTCAAACTCAGACGAGAGTCTACAAGGCTGTGGACGAAGTATCAGCAGCTTGTTTCGTGTCCGTCAGCACTAATCGTGAGGTCTGCAGCACATCTCAAAGAAGAAGATTCATCATCAGATCAACTCGAGGATCCAAACACGACTCAGAGCTTGGATGAGTGTGTGTGATTTAACGTCTCCTGGGAAGCTGCATGCGTTTCTCACGTGGACGATAACCCGAAGTGACAACACGATAACAGAGGGAGCGGATCGTAACGTACACAGACACACTGTGTGTTCAGGGTAACCCCTGGAGAGTTTGGTGTTTGTGTGTGTGTGTGTGTGTGTGTGCCCCACCCTGGTTTAAATTACATCCCTGTGTAGGATCATGGGTAATCACTGAGGATGTTTAACCACAGAGTGAGTCAGAGGAGCTGGTGGTAAACATCACATCAGACGCTTCAGTCCTGTTGAGCTTGTTGTGAAACGAACAGATTTACGATTAAAGTGGCTATAAATGATATTTTATAATTATATATATATGAAATGACAGAAAGGTGTCTCTTAGTGATGAATCTACAGAGAATATCACCTGAATTTGCACCTTTACTGTTTCAGTTCTGTCTCAGCGCTCTGAAAGTGTCGTTTTTTTCTTCTTTTCTGCTACTTGTGAACACAGTGAAGCATTTAGCAGCTAAAGAATAATCTCAGGAGTTGGTAAGAGACCAAAAACGGAGCTAAAAGACGGTAAATACTGGACTGGAGATTCTTCAGGTGACACAAACGTGAATCCAGATGAACGATAACGTTGTTCTGCAGCTGCAAGATGTGTAAATAAGCAACTATTTGCCATGTCAACTCATTTCCACCGTCCTCAAATGGCCCAAAAAATCCAGTATTGCAGGTTCATGAAGAAACAGACTGCTGTCAATCTGACTTTGTCAGTCTTTTTGTTTGTGTTCACACTTCCGATCCTCAGAACTTGTTCTCGTATCTATGAAGCTAGAGTAAAATGTTCTGAAAATAGTCTCCAGATTAATCGATAATAAAAATTGTCTCAGCTCTGCAAATTATTGAACTCCAGAGATTTTCCAGCAGACGGCAGCGTCACAGCACAAGGTTGAAATAAATCACACGTCCTCTATTAAAGAGCCGAAACAATAAATGAAATTATCAATGAGTCAAAACAGAAATATTTTAATAAACTAGAATTTATTTAATTATTTTTTTAAGATATTTTTTTGGCCTTTTCAAGTTTGTTGGATAGAGACAGCTGAAGAGTGACAGGAATCAAGAAATCAATCTCTCCCTCCGACCCCTGAGAGACACAGAAAATCTCTAAATGAACCCCCTCCAACTAGTGGACACTAATGCCAAACGGTAGGTCGTATCAAAAAGCCCAAATGACCGTGAGCATCCTCATCTTGTCGACCATGTGAATGCTGAATTTCAGTGTCTAAAGTTAAAAAATGTGACCTGTGGAGATAGAGAAAGAACAGGTGCCCCGTGCTCCTTTGGGAAATTTCTCCTCTCCAGTTTACATGGGAGTAGATGGGGCTGTCGGTGGGTGATCCTGGCGCATCAGTGCGTCTCCCGCCAAAACTATAAGTCTGACAGCTTCAGCAGTGATATCGCTGTGTAGCCCACGAATTTTCCTACATTTCCATGTATAAATTATTTCTGTAGAGACACAGTGACCTTGCAGGCACACTCAATGATTCATTTCACCAGTTTTCTCTGTATATGATAGGAACAGTTGGGGGTTTTAAAAGTTAATATTTTACGACACTTTAAAGACAAACAATTTTTTTCCCACATTTGAAAGTTTGATTGTAAAAACGTTGAAGTATATTAAATAGTATCAGATATTGTTTTTGGGTCTGCCACAAGGAATTGTGGGACAACATTATCTCCTTCCCTTTGCTCTGATCACGGCCGCCATGTCAAACTACTATCATCAACCACAGCTCAAGATTTCGTTACACTTGAATGAACATGAAGGAAAATAATATAAGTTGTATTGGAATTATTGTCACATTGTTTTTATTTTACACAAATTTAATAAAGATAATGGCGTCCCACAATTCTTTGCACAGACAGTGCCAGATAATTATCGAATTCTACAGATTCATTTGGTGTTTAGTTCAAAATTCAATCTTCAAAACGATTTTTCAAATGTTAAATCTCAGCAGTGAGTGTGCGACAGTGAACACAGGACAATCAATGATGAATCAATTATTATTATTATTATTATTGATCCCACAGCGAACATCAAAAATGGAAAAACAAAACATTTTCTACATTCTGTTGGTTCAAGTCGTCCGTGCGTCCGTTCAGTCCTTTGTTTGCTCCTCGACAGTCAAGACGTCCAATCGGGTTTCAGATCCTCAGAACATCAGGAAGTTCACTGGGTTTCCCTCCTTTTAAAGCTTTTCTACAAAAATATGACGACCGATGGACCGACCGTCCGTCGGGTCCGATCACGTCGTCTGATCGATAAATCAACAAAAATACAATCAGGATATGTATACATACATTTTATATATAGATTTAGATCTCTCCCAGGAATAGAAGCACTAATATATACACAAACAACTGCTGTGGGGCTTATCGGGTCCAATCAATCAATCAATCAATCAATCAATCAATAATGAACATCACAAGCGCTCAGACTGTTCAGAAGCTTCTCTGACTCGTCAACAATTAAAAAAACACTTGAAATCAGCTGGAGGAAATCCTGAAACACACAGAAAGAACAGACCGGAACCAGCTGACCAGAGACTGGACTGCGTTTCCCAGCATGCAGCTGGTCTCTGCTCAGCTTTCCAGCAGGGCCGTAACCATGATTTAAGAAACACTGAGGCTCTGAGCACGAACCCCCCCCTCCGCACACTGAAGAAACGTTTGATGAGCCACCAACCAAACTCAACTTTGTGACAAATATTTCTACAAATTACAAAAATTGGGGACGTAAATCTGCTGGAAAATATTAAATTACTTTTATTTCAACTCAAGTCTCATCACATTAAGATGTCTGATCTGAAAATACATCAAACGTGTGTTTAGAATATAAAATCTGGCATAAAATGAAGTCGTTTGGTGACAGTTTTTATAATCTTTTATTTGTTTAAGACATTTTTTATAGTAAAAAAGGCAAATACAAATATTTCCATCTTCTGTGATTGTGAACTGATTATCTTCAAGATTTGGACTGTTGATCAGACAAAACAAGACAAAGCGTCTGTACGTTGGAATTTGAGAAGTCATTTTAAGCTTTTTTATGTTACGTTAATGTTGTCTGATATTTTAAAGACCAAATGTTTCATTCAATAATCATTAAGTTGTGGCTTATAACATTAACCGATGACCTCAGGCCTCGACAACAGCTACAGCCCCGCGTTCCAGCATGTCACGACACCTCGACAGGCAACTTTTAGAGGCAACACACACACACACACACACACACACACACACACACACACACACTCATGATGACCGACGGCGCTTGTTTGGTGTTTCTCTGAATATCTGAGATGAAAGCAGTGACGCACACACAGCGAGAAGGTCATCGCGACGTCACAAAAGAGATTTTATGAGAATTAACAGATCTAAATATTTTACCGACTTGGAACAGGATCCAAAATAGAGCCAGCTATCGGAGCCGGACCAAACCGGGTCGATAAATATAGTTTAATTTAAAGTGAAACGCTGAAACGGTCCTCGCAGTGCTGCACGCTGTAAGCTGAACTCAAACACTCAAACAAACTCAGGTCGAGCAGAGTCTTCATCGCACGATTGTTGCTGCTGAAGATGAAATCAGATCTGTGAGCAGAAGATTGGACTTTTCTGAGAACGCCACGGCGCCATGCTGGAGGAAAACTCTGCCATGAATCTAAAACTGATGTTCTGTGGTGTGAAATAAACGACTGGAGCTGAAACAAACCGATGCTTCTCTTCTTTTTAGTTTACGTGACCGTAATCTGAAGATCACGTGACAGGAGTTTTATTGAGATGATAATTGGCAGATTAATCAATAACAACAAAGATCACGTCAGCCTCGTGTCGATGACAAAACTGAAAATCTACTAATTATTGCACGTTTCTGTGGCAACATTTATTTATTTAAAGACAACTTTAAACAGTTTAGGACCTGACGGATGATTTGAGGGCGACGCTGGAATTATATTTAATTAAATATTTTAATGAGGGGCCATTAATAACCATTTGATTCTTACAGATATGTGACCAAGACGTGTAATGAAGTAAAAAATAAATGTATCAGCGCTCTCTGATGGTCGTTAAATTAATTAAAACTGACATTTACTGACAGACATAAATAAATCAGATGATTTGTTGGTCTGACATATATTTATGCGACTTAACGTGAACGTACCTGCAGACGTGTCGGACAATAAGTGACAAGAAATATGAGGAACAGTGTCTTCATTACATGGTTTGAATATTAAATTATCTGATGTTGTGGCAGAGGGTTCATTTGTGTTCCAACATGGCGGCGTGTCCTGTCTAACTGCCGTTGTTGCCGATCTGCTTCTAAAAGCAGCGTTGCCTCTAAAAGTTGTCATCATCATCTTGTTGTTATCCCTCAGAGATATTTACACCAACCACAAACAGTACCCGTCAGCGGCGCCATTTGGCATCCCGGGAGCGGAAACTGTCGCCATTTTGGCTCCCCGTCACGGACCAAAAACAAAAAAAGACATTTGAAAATGTGACGTTCAGCTGATCGTCCGACCTCCTCAGGAGCTCCCGAAGCTTCGTTTGTTCGAACGTATTTACAGTCTGCAGACCCGGGCGGGTGTCGGGAAGCGTCGGGTTCGGTGTGCGACTCTTTGAGATGACCCGGAAAAACCCAAACACACTCTGCAGACGACTGAACTGGACCGACGCCGACCCACAGCCAGCAAAGTAAAACCTCCACACACACACACACACACACACACACACACACACCATGGTTCAACCATGCGACACAGTGGAGCTACTGGACTTTACTAAACCCCACCCTTCTGGGAGTCTAGGCAACAAAAAAAAAAAAAAAAAAAGGCAAATGAAACGCACCCAGGACTGACGAGGATCTGAACAGCTTCCTGTGCGGCTAATTAAGAAGCCACATAACTGATTGAGCAGGAAGTGAGTACTAATTAAAACAATCAGCAGTTCTGTGGGTGAGACTGCGTCGACTTATTGAAATGCAAACGTGAACCAAAGAAAAAAAAAAAAAAAAAAAGGCAAAAGATGGTCGCCGCGGCAACAGGAAACGGCGACAACGTCTCAAAAATGTTTCAAACTAAGAGCGCGGCCTAAAAGGAAGCAGAATTTTACAAAATAAAATGCGACACGTCGAGTTCCTGCGATCAGTCCGCGATCGAGCCGTGTCCGACAGGAAGTCTGCGTTTGATTTTTTCAGCCTC
The DNA here is from genome assembly GCA_033000465.1 of Sciaenops ocellatus. Lineage (NCBI taxonomy): Eukaryota > Metazoa > Chordata > Actinopteri > Sciaenidae > Sciaenops > Sciaenops ocellatus. Next base: position 30,000,749 of record CP136884.1, on the reverse strand, counting down.
ACTTGTGATTGGTTGGAGGTGGCAGGAGAGGGGCGGAGCGATCGTTGGTGAGAGTCCTTTTGAGCCGTACTCCTCTGATCTGGCTCAGCATGCCTCCTCCTCCACTCTGGGTCACCTGCTCCTGGTCCTGGTCCTGGTTCTGGTCCTGGCTGGAAGGTGGAGGAGCCTGGGGCTGATAGTGAGCACTGTGGCCCAGACTGGGGGGCTCTCCCTGGGAGGCGGAGGCCTGGAGCTGGGCCTGCTGCTGCAGGAACAGCTTCTGTTTCTGCTGCTGGTTCAGCTGCTCCTGCTGCTGGTACTGGTCTTGTTGATGAAGCAGTTGCTGGGGTTGCTGGGGTTGCTGAAGCAGTGATTGTTGATGTTGAAACTGTTGCTGTAGTTGCTGTTGATGTGCAAACTGTTGCTGTAGTTGCTGCTGCTGATGCTGAAACTGTTGCTGTGGCTGCTGGTATTGCTGCTGCTGCTGTAGTTGATTGCGTTGCTGCTGATGATTTAGTTGTTGGTTCATTTGCTGCTGTTGCTGTATTTGTTGCTGGTAGTGTCTCTGTTGCTGCTGCTTGGCGTTGCTGCCCTCTAGTGCCAGGGAGGGCACAGTGGGTACAGGCACCGGGATGGGCATCTGACCAGGGACCAGCTGGTAGTACGGGGAGGAAGAGGAGGAGGGAGGTAAGGCACTGAGGCTCTGTGTGGAGGTGCAGAGTTTATTGTAACCTAAACCTCCTCCTCCTCCTCCTCCTCCTCCTCCCATGGCGGAGGGCACCGCGAAAACATTCTCGTCGCTGCCGCCGTTTCCTCCGATGGCTTTGAGGGGAACCTGCGGGGTGCTGATGGGGATGGGGACACCGCCGCTGATCGTGCCCCTGCGATACGCCGGCTTGGACGACGGTTTGCGGCGGATGGTCGCCGTGTGGGACGGCAGCTGGTGGGCCGACCTGCCAATCAATTCGGGCTCGGCCAATAGGCTGACGGTGGAGGAGGGGCGCTTGGACTGAGCGAACTTCCTGTACTGGAAACTGAGGTCGGAGTTCCTCGGGATGGTGGAGGACTTGTCGAAGTCTGACTGGCTGTTGCCGTGCGAGAGGTGATGTAAGGAGATGGAGTCGGCGTCTCCGTGGAGAGAGATGGACTCGTAGTCGACTGCAGAGAGAAAGAAAGAAACATGTAATTACACCAGTGTGTGTGTGTGTGTGTGTGTGTGTGTGTGTGTGTGTGTGTGTGTGTGTGGACATGCATCATCGTGGAAACTCTTATCTAACAGAAACAGAGAACCTGCAACAGGATTACTTTTAAATGAAACACACACGAATCCAGAGAATGTTCTGGATACCGGCAGACGTGACGTCAACACACACACACACACACACACACACACACACACACACACACACACACACACACACACACACACACAAAGTGAATTATCTGACAGTTCAGACTCTTCATGCAGCTGACAGCAACAAACAGCCGAGAAGTTTTAGTACATAAATACAGACAATTATAATAATAATAATAATAATAATAATAATAATGTCCCTCAGTTTGAACTCTACCTGTTACATAACATCATGACAAAAATCCACATGCAGCCTGAATGAAGTGACTTATTTGTAAAATGTTGTGCGTTCTAACGTTTAGTTGATTTACAGATTACAGAAAAATACATGCAGTCACTTTAATAATCAGTTATTTCAGTCTGTTTTCAAACAAACTGCTTCTCCAATGTGATATTTTATTAACAGTTAATTCAACATAAAAAATAATAAACTAAATATTTCTAAGACATCACAGCGCTCATTTTTCTTATCAGCCCTAAACGTTGTGAGTTGTGGAACATACGGTGATCATGTGAGCGTGTGACACGTGAACTTTAATTCAAATTTAAGATTATAAACTTCATATTTTTGAACCATCTGGATGAAGCAGATCATAAAAATAAGATGTCAGCTGTTATTTAAATGTTTCAGATGAACATTTAATCAACGTTAAGTATCTGACTCAGGACTGGCTGATAGCCGACATTAATAATAATAATAATCAGACTGCTGCTCAAAACAGACAAGCTGATAAACATCTCAACTTTTAATTCAGTGACGTGAATGATGACATGCAAATGATGCTTGCTGAGAGACAGGCAGGCAAGAAGGCAGACAGACAGACAGACCGACAGACAGACAGACAGACAGTCAGGCAGACAGAGACCTACCATAGAGGGGAGGATCTCTCTTTACAGCTGGAAGAGAAGGAAGGAAGTTTAGCCAAGAAAACAACAAACTACTGAGAGAACACAACAGAGAACCAGAGAGGAGATGATGGCACACCACAGACAGACAGACAGACAGACAGACAGACCAAAAAACACCAAACTGAGATGGCAGACAGGTCAACAGAGTCAGGTTCATCAAAAACAGTGTGTACTCACTGTGTGTGTGTGTGTGTGTACTCACTGTGTGTGTGGATGGTGTCCTCGGAGCAGGACGGGGTGGTGGTCTGGGTGCTGTAGCCGCTTGAACAGTGCAGAGAGTCCCTGCTGCTCCTCGGGGCGTCCGAATTCAACGCACCCAACGTCAACGCCAGCTGATCCCGGGCCGAGCAAGACTGACGGGACAGAGAGAGAGAGAGAGAGAGAGAGAGAGGATGAGCCGAGGTTTAATGGCAGTTTTTTAAATATCATGACAGAGTTTTACAGAAGGAAACAAGGTGAGGAGACAAGGAAAGGAGAAGAAAAGAGGAGAGGAAACCAGACAGGGGGAGAGGAAAGGAGAGGTGGTGAGAAACAAAAGAGAGGAGACCAGAGGAGGAGGCCATCTGTAGAGAAGACATGAAGAGAGGAGATGAGGAGAGAAGAAAAGAAGAGAAGGAGAGAAGATAGGAGATGAAAGGAACCTGAAGAGGAAACAACGAGAAGAGAAGAAGAGGAAGTAAGAAGTGGAGAGGAAACCAGGAGAGAGGAGAAGGAGAGATGAAAGGTAACACAGGAGCAAGGAGTGAAAGAGGGGAGAGGACATGAGGAAAGGAAACATGGAGGATGCATGGTGTGTGTGTGTGTGTGTTTACCTTCCCAGACGCCGACATGGCTCGAGCTCTCTCTCCGTGGTTTGAGTAGGCGTTGTGTGGCGGGGCCAACATGCCGTTCTCCGCCCCTCCGCTCCCTCCAGCTGCGAGCTGATTGGTTGAGCCGACGGCATCCTGTCACGAACAGACCAATCAGAGCGAATTTAACGATCAGGTCAGCGTGAACGACACAGAACATAAACCCACGCTGCCATCGTAGAAGTCCCTCATCGATCATTAAACCACTTTTATGTGCAGCGCCTGTGACAACAGGTACAACGAGCTTTCCAGGTTAATTACACGTCATTAAAATAGCGTGAGAGGATCATGAATGCAGCAGGACTTCTACAGTGGCCGCTGGTCTCTGAACAGCAACACAGCATGTTAGCAGTTCAGCTTGTACTCGACGTTAAACTTTGTCAATTAGTGAAAAATGTTTTCCATGAAGAGTTTTTGAAACTGAAATCTGAATTTTTAAAACCGCTAAAATGCTTTTAAAGAAGCTGCCGTTGCTTCATAACGTCAACAAATCTCATGAAAACACCGAAAACAAACGTGGAGTTTGATGTTTAAGTTATTTCCTGACAGCCACTAACTGCAGTTTTTATCTAAACGAGAGGAAGCAGTGCATTCGTTAGGGACTATTTTTAGCGGTGGATTGATCCACATTTGGTGCTCCAGGGAGGATTTCCAGCAGCAGGACAACAGTGTGTGTGTGTGTGTGTGTGTGTGTGACTGAAATAAAATACAGTGTGTGTGTTCGTGGTCACTCCACTGTTGGTTTTGGTGTTTTCATACAGAATCTAAATACAGACGCCGTGCTTCAGTGAAACACCGACAGGACACCACGGACAGGAATATCAACACCAGCTTTAAGTCACACCAAACTTCCACGAGCGTCTCGTTAACAGCGGAGAGACGTGACGGGGTGTCGAACAGCGGGACGGAGGCTGGATGAGGTTTGCAGGTCAGGACGAGGTGATCACATGTGAGGAGGTAAAACATATCGATACTTTAGATTCATTAAGATTGATTCAGTGAAGTGCCGAGTAAGGCATCTGTCTGTTAACAACGTTCTTTCTTCGATGATTCAAGTGATGGAAAACTAATCAACCACTAATCAGCTTCTCAGACGTTGATGTTTTTCTCTGCTTCGTGTCATCGTAAACTGAATATCTGGATTTTAATGAGTAAATAATCAAATTAAAGACGTCACCTTCGGCTGAGCGAAACTGGTTCTCGAGAACCGGTGGTCTATAAACTGTCTCTGTGGTGCAGGGACCATCGGCTATACGCAATAAGCGCCCCCTAATGATGTGCGGAGGAATTTACGGAGTACCTCTGACATTAAATTGATTAAATAACTTCATACAAAAACACTAAAATAACCCTGAAATTGCTAAAATGTACAGTTGTGCTCATAAATTTACATACCGCTGGCAGAATTTTGAATTTTGAAATATTAGCCAAATATGACTGATCATGATGAAAACCTCTCTTTTACGTTAGGAAGGCGAGGGTGATGTGAGGAGACTGCAATGCAGCGATCACACCACTGCATGCCACTAAAGTCTGCACACTGGATCTTTGAGAGAACTGGTTCAAGAATCAGAGCTAATTTAGTGGACGAGGCGTTCTCCTGCCTCCGCTTACCTTTACACTTTATCTTTAATGTCTGTGCTTGCTACATGTATGAACGTGATTGAGTAGCCGGCTGATGCAGGAACAGTTTGCAGCTTTCAGGCTGATGAATTGACAAATTGTGCTCCAATATTTTCTGATAACACGCTGCATTCATCTTTCCATCGATTTGAACTGAATGTCCCGTGCAGCTGTAGCTCACACACACAAAACATCAGAGATCCACCTCCATGCTGCACAGTAAGGATGGTGAGGCCTTTGTTGACTCCTCTCCAAACTTCACGTTTGTGGTTGTGTCCATAAAGTTTTCAATTTTGGTAATAATTAAAAGAATTTTTTGAGAATAAATGACTTCATCTGACCACTATCCCTAAATAAAAGGAGAAACAAACGCTTGAAAGGGCCGTCGTCTGCAGAAACACGGTGTGTCAACATGGTGGACCTGTTTCCACTCATTTTAAAGAAACAAAAATAAAACAAGTTCTTAGTTTCAGGTGAATATACGAGCATGAAAACATAGTTATGAATATTTTCCACGTCTGCCTTATTCTGAAAATAACAGCCTCAGATCTTACACCGCACCTTTAAGGCCGACAATAAATAACCTGATTAGGAATAAACCTGCCTCCTGTCCGAAGCTGAAGAAGATCGGCCTGCGCTGCTGAATTTATGAGCCTAATATCATCTGAGGTGGTACGCAGTGTAAAATGTTTCTCTTGGATGACTCGAACAAGAAGTCAAACTGAGACAAACATAAAGTATCAGAAGAGTCACAGACAAAACAACACGTGACAACACGTGTACACGGACACGGCAAAGAAGACACCATAAAGACATGAAGAGTCAGGCACTGACACAAAACCTGAACACTGTACATGTGAACACACACACATGATGATCCAGATCTGATGGGAGCTGGTTCAGACCTACATGAGCTCACTGAGACATTTGGAGACATAAAAGGTGAAATCAACCAATCAGTGCCGAGTGTGAGCTGATGAAAACATGAGGGATAAAACGGCGGGAAATAACGTGAGATGGAGTCATGTTTGAACTGATGGAGGACAGACGGTTACAACACGGTAAAGAACACAGCACGGTACTCGTGTTGGGAGTGAGTAATAGTTTTATCTCACGGTGGTCATATCCCTGCGGCTAACGCGGCGGCTCAGCGCGGGGTGGTGGTGGTGCTGGCCATGGCCGGCGCCGGCGGCTGCGGTGGCGGCGTAACCGTAGCGACCACGGCTGCCCTGACGACCGAGGCGAGAGGGGGAGTTCCCTTCGCTGAGCGACCGGCCGGTTTCATCACAGCCAATCAGCAGATAGGGGGAGGAGCAGCGCTACACACAGGAGAGGGTTAGAGCGGGAGTCTGTAGTCTTTTATTTTGAAGATCCTCAAAGGAAGCAGTGACATTTTAAAGTGGAGGGGTGCTGATGGCTGACAGAGGGGTGCGTGCTGGGTTGTGTTTGAGTTTAAAACCACACATTTACATGGCCAAAAGTATACGGACACCTGAACATACACAAGATCATGAGTGAGGAGGGACACTGACGTTGGGTCACCGTCAGCGTTCCAATTCATCCAAAACTCCCAAAATTTTACGGTGGGGTTGAGGTCAGGCTTCCACACCACACTGGGTGTTTAATGGACCGGGCTTTGTGCACGGAGGAGGTGTCCACATATTTTTGGCCATATGTTGTATATCAAATGTATGCTCACTGCTGAAACAGCCAATGAACATTACGTGACGTGATTTTAGGAAACAAAGTGACAAATATTATCAGAAAAGTTAAAATTCTGCTGGTTTTGAGGACATAAAGTTTATTTTTTAACTTCAGTCACTGTATCTCTGGTGTGTGTGTGTGTGTGTGTGTGTGTGTGTGTGTGTGTGTGTGTTACCTGGATGTGCACTCCATCGACAGCACAGCTGATGGAGTCCAAAGAGGGAACGTGTCTCACTGATCCAGACTGGTAGTTACTGTGAAAACACAGACTCAACGTTTGAGGACGAACATCGCCGACAGACGGCTGAAGAAGCAGGACGGGAAACCTACACACACTACATAGTGTGCATAGGTGTGTGTGTGTGTGTGTTACCTGCTGATGCTGCTCTTCCTGGACAGAGTGTTACTGGGAGAAGCTGGCGGTGTCTGATAGGTGTAGTTGAAATCAGAACCTTTCAGGTCCAAAATCACCTGAGAGACAAAAAAACAAACTTTAAATGTCTCCGTCAACGAATCGTTGAATCTTTGTACGAGCACATCCGTCCTGAGGGGGGCGCTACAGGAAACATCAGAGGGAGGAAGAGGAGCGTACCTGCTCGCTGGCTGCTGGGAGTTTATTGGGCTCGGCTGTCAGGTTGGTCAGATCTTCCAGGATGGTCTGCAGGTGGGTCACCTCACCCAGCATGTTGATCTCATGGTCCTGAACACACACACACACACACATATTAATTAGGTGTTTGTTCTAGTTCAATAGGCTTTAATGGTCCATCACACACACACACACACACACACTGACCAGCACAGGCTTCAACATCCCGACGAAGCTGCAGTAGCGCGCTCTCTCTTCGATCAGCGCTTTGCACACGGCTCGCTTCTCCGTCTCCTCCAGGACGGCGTAACGTACGTTGACGTCCTGCAGCGCGCTGTCCAGCTGACCGCGAGCCTCGTCCTTCCCTGCAGAGACACACAGAGGAGAGACTGATGAAGACACGGACGGGACATGAACTGTTCATTAACATCATCTGTCAGTCACTGTGAGGACACAGACTGCCTCCTCTTTCTCCTCCTCATCAAACCTGAATCTTTGTTTTTATAACAGATACACAAGACAACTTCATTTCATGAACTTAATGTTGTTGTTTCGTTCGGTGAGTGACAGCAGCTGAACTTATTTACTGCGGAAACTTTGATTTTATGAGCAGCAAAGAGCCAAAAAAAAAAAAAAACAGCAACCACTACAAGAACTCCATCTGTAGATATAAAGGAAGAATTTACACATAAAAATATTATCACATAAATATTATATCATTTTTATTATGAATATTCATATTCTACTAAAATTGCATAAAACTTGGGATAAACATCTGATTAAATCTTATTTTCTGAGTGAAAACAAAGTTTTCCCATCTCAGGAGGACACACAGTGTACTCCGGGAGCAGGAGATGAAAAATAACAAATAAAACTATAACAAATATTACGGTAAAGTACTGTTTTATTAAGTTATTGTTGTCTTTTCTTTTTTTAAACACAGTTTAGGACTCATTAATACCGTTAATAGAGGCAATACCTCCAATAAAATTCTTATATTTTGATTTAAAAGGACAAAACACAAACTCACGTTTCCAAAGACGATTTACAGAATATGAATTATAATAATATAATATAATATAATTCTTTCTTAGACTGTTATGCGTAAATCTGTGTAGAGTTACAGCATCATTAGTAATGTGACAAACACTCTGCGATACCCAGATCCTACCAGGAGGGGGCAGCACAACGCCACACAGCTGATGTAATGGCAGCTACTGAAGACACACACACACACACACACACAGTGTCAGCTGTTCATCACACACGTGCTGCCTGACCTTGTCCTCCTCATTTTTTGTTTGAATGTGCGATTATTAGAAGATACACACTTTAACATGAAAATCTGACCATGTGTGATTTCCGTATTTAGAATAATTTGACTGATCATGTGATCTGATCATGTGATTTAGAGCTCCTTAATGATTTCATGCCAGCAAAACATCTGAGACACAGAGAAACGGTGACACTGCAGAGTATCAGACAGAGCTCTGATGTGATTTACTACGTTGTTTACTGGCGGACTCCGCCACCGTCACGTGATCCCAGCGCACAAAAAAAAAAAACCCGGTTCACCGCTCCAAAAAACCTCGACTCTTTCTTCGACAGAAACCACCGAGCCGACCGAGCGAGCGGTGAGGGGACGGCCCTGGAGCCGTTTGATTTAAAGATGGATGGAAGACATTTTGTGTGTAACAAAACTCTCATCACTGCAGTCGGTTACCAACATAAACGGGACAGTTATATGTTCAGCTGTTACTCATTTTCAGTGTTTGTAACCACAAAGTTCAATCCAGCAGGAGCAGCGGGAGCTCCCCCAGAAATATTTTAAAGGTCCAGTGTGTGTCAGATTTAATTTAAGGACCTCTACGTACAGAACATGGCAGACATGAAATATAACGTCCGTAACTGTTTTCACTCGTGTGCAATCACCTAAAAATAAGAATAATTATGTTTTTGTTAGCTGAGAAGGAGTCCGCCACATTGAACCGCCATGTTTCTACGGTAACTACAACACCAGATGCTACTAACTCCTCCACACTGGACCTGAAAATGACATCCAATCTTTGTCCCTTATTGTAAATTTCAGAATGAATGAATGTCAATATTTATCATTTCAAAAGTTTCTCTGTCCGTTATCAGCGTATGTGTTTCCACATCATCATAACCGCGGTGAAATAAGTTACTGTGTAACGTGATGTCACAAAGTCCTGACTGTACAAACTGTGATTTAAGGTGAGTGCAGAGAAACTTTTACAGGAGACCAACGTGAAAACAGTCTCGTATTGTCTTCTATTGTGCACAGTGAAGTTCAAAACATCCAGCTGAAGAAACAATGAGCAGAGAAGGGCTTTAAATATAAAATATGAATATTTTGACACGGAGATGACGACAAGAATTCAACATTTTTTTTAGATGAAAATCCCTCTGAAACCACACTTAGAGCAGAATGACCATGATAACATGCTGTCAGACGACTTCAACAGCAATTTTTTGTCATATTTTATTGTCAGTTTTTAATTTATGCTTATTGACTTGTTCATATTTGCTTTATATCTTCTTAATATTTATATTTTTGCACCAACACACCGAGATAAAGTCCAAGTCCAAGCTAAAAACTGCAGTTCCTCTTGTCGTCCACTTGAGGCTGGCTCCAGAAGTGAGTCAGTCTCCATAAGTCCCCATGTTAAAATGTCCAACTTCACAGCAGAAATAAACATGTTTACAGCCTGGTACAAAAAACAGTTTTGGTCTCTATAGCTAATTTCCCCGTTCATGACAACTGTACTGAGGGTGAATTTTTATACAACTCACCTGTTCAGATTATATTAAGGCTTAAAGTTATGCAGGATTAAGAGCGTGGACGCTTTGATTGACAGGTGGGTGCTGTTACAGGTGGCTTGTTTGAGCAACCAGGCTTCATTCCCTCACCATACCGAGCTTTAAAATGACTACAAAAACCTGCGGGTGACGTCACGGATACTACGTCCATGTGATCTGACGATGGCACCGGAGAAAAGGATAAGGTTATTACAGTACATCCTCTGGGGAGCATGACTGTGTACAAATTTAAAGGCAATCCATCAAATATGTGTTGGGACATTTCACTTGAAACCACAAATGTTCAACAGTTTTTTTTCTTCATGTATAAAAACTTTAAAAACAATCAGCTTCAGTATTCGAAGCTGAATAAATCAAAAAAACTGAATGAAATCTTGTTTTTGGAAGCAGGCGGAGACACACTGACAGAGCTGAACTGTAACTGTGTGGTGGACTGTTTAACGTGGTGGGTTCAGACCTGCAGGTAGAGGACACACACACACACACACACACACACACACACACACACACACACACACACACACACAGACAGACAGACAGACAGACAGACAGAGCTCTGACCTGCAGACCACCCAGCTGTGGAAACACTCCTACTGCATGTAAAAATAAGTCCGGAGATGACGGAGGGAGCGCTCAGATCCACCAACACGGAGGAGTTTAAGTACAGCTCGCACTGCTGCAGCCTCCGCCATGCTCTCATTTACTAAGCTGGGTACTTGTACTTCATTTTTTCTTACTTTACTTCAGTATATCTAGTACTTTTACTTGTAAGGGAGTATTGTAACGCTGCAGCTTTGCTACTTTTACTTCAGTAAACATCTGGAATACTTCTTCCAGCACTGTTTCCCACTGACACATGAATGCAGATGACTGTTCTGATCTCTGATCTCCGGTCTTATCTGTTCACCTGACATCAAACTGAACTGTTCTTTGTCAAACGCCGACATGTTTTTCTAGCGAACACGCTCAAAACAGAAACCTCTTTCTGACTTCAAGAGAGTGGAAGAGGCAGAAAAACAAGAGGCAGACACAGTAAATCCTGTGGAAAACAGTGAGAAGCAGTTTCCACAGCCAAACACACACTCACACACACACTGCAGACTTTGTGCTATAAAGCTCAACCTAAACATGACCTGTTCACTCAGGTGTGTGTGTGTGTGTGTGGGAGCACGGTGAGGACAGAGGATAATTTCCACGTTGTTAAAAGAAGCTCTGTGACGTCTGGCCTCTGGAAACACACTCACACACACTCACACACACTCACACACACTCACACACAGGCTGCGTGTTGTCAGAGTGTGTTTCTACAAGGCGCTGGCTCGACACCCACAAAAACACAAAAACCTGAAGTCAGAAGCTCCGCGCTGCACAGAGTCGACTCGTTCGCTCCGTCAGAGGTGAATCACAGTTCAGACGGCGCTTATTCTCACCAGCTGGGAGATGTACCGTACGAACACGTCATGCTTGGATCCAAACGTGACAGTAAATGTTACAGAAGTGACCGAAGAGCTAACAAACGTGATGCCTCATGTCAGCCAAAGTCTCAGTAATCCTGATTTAATTCTACTGACACAAACAACCAGCCGAGTCATGATGACAGGGATCTCTTCCATCGCTGTGGCGACTTCCAAACACCGTCTGTCAATCAAACCGTGTGGGCGGGACTGTGACGTCCCCCCGTCTTGTGTTTTCTGTTGAAGTCCGAGCGTCTCCATGAGAAACGTCAGCGTCTCGCTGCTCGTGCTAATTACACGAATCTCCCTCTTTTGTTTATTTTGACTGAGAACTTAAAACAAAGTCTGATTATGGTTTTTTTCTCCGTGTCAACAAATCCCATCTGAGTGAATCAGCTCCCCCTAACAACTGTCAAGCACCATCATAAAAACATCAAATTCAAGGACTTTTCAAGGATGTTCCAGGCTAACCTCCCTCTAATTCAAGGTCCCGACAAGGCATAGTTTGAGACTCTGCTCTGTCAAGGCCAGGAGGTGCATCAAACAAGACGTAGCCCAGTTTACTACAAAATATCCTTAAATGAGCCATGTCTACTTTCAAAAACTTTCAAGGCTGCTGAAATTCCCAAACTTTCAAGGATTTTAAGGATCCATAGGGACCATGGTGTGCATTCAAACCCTGATTATTCCTTATTCCTGTGTGCCACAGAGCTCTATTGTTGTGCTAAACTATTAAAAACACATCAGTGAGTCACACTGCTGCATGGTGACATGTTCCTTCAATACCACAACACACACACACACACACACACACACACACACACACACACACACACACACACACACACACACACACACACACACACACACACACACACTGCAGTTTATTTTGAGGCAGTCCCACACACACACACACACACACACACACAATCCTGCTGATTCACTGGAGCGCCAAATGTGGATTAATCCACCGCTGAAAATAATCCCAGACGAATTCACGTTTATCTCGTGTTTGAGAAACATTCGCTGAAAACTTCAGTGATCAGCTGTTTGAGGAGATTACAGAGCGTTTATTAAGAATCAAACTCGATACTTTTGAGCCGTTTTCATCTTCACGGTTGGAAAATGTTGACAGACAGATTTGCACACTGTCGGTTTCAGTCTTTATCAACATAAAGAACATCGCTAAATGCTGAACATCTACTTCTTTATTCACTAAACACGCTAACAGAGAGGCGTGGAACATGTTTATTAATATGAAAACATTTAAGCGACGCCATAACCAAAGGTTACAACCACTCATTAACCTCGGAGCCTCGTTAGCTGCACTTTCTTTAGCCATAAACCAGTCTGTTAGCATTCCCTCACTCACTCACACAGGTACTGATGGCCTCGGGCTGAGTTAAATGAGGAATAAAGCCTGCACGCATGCTTTCATAACGACAGTCAGTCATATAAAAATGTATTACTGATATTCGCCTGGGTTTAAGTGGGAGCTTTAAAGCTCTCAATGGCAACAGAAAGAGGTCGTTTTGTACTAACAAGACAAATTTAGGAAGATGTCCACTTGATTTGTGTGACTCAGGACAGTTGATGTTGTCCGCGATCACTTGCATTGAAAACACATCTCTTAATGGCCGATATGAGCATTTCTAGGAACCTAGACGTCTACCCCTCTGTCCATGAAGTCGATGTTTGCTGGTCATCTTCAGATGCCGATAATCACTTTGTGACGACACGTAAATGCTTCTGCAGTGAGATTTTTGTAAGTGCTTTCTGCTGCGTGTTTTCAATCATGACTAATTTCCTCAGGAAAAAGCAGAGCTCTCGCTCGCAGCGGCAGTCCGAATGTTAACCTGCTGCTTTCAAAGGCTTATTCATCCCGACAGTCTAGACCGACTATGCCACGCGCTGATGACGGCATCAGTGTCAGACACCGTTTAGTTTGTCCCCCCCACCGCGGAGCTCTTCGAAGCAGGTCTAGACACGAAGCAGCTGTATGCAAAAAAAAAAACCTGCCTGGAGATTCAAATGAGAACGTTTGACACATGTTACCTCCGTCAACCTCACAGCTCCTCACCACTGCTCGCCTCCTTTAAAGTCTGTGTGAAGGCAATTCTTTCAAAACACATTTAATATGTTGGACAATAGTTGCTGAAAAGACTTTGAACGATACATTACTGAAATGTGGAGTTAGAGGTTCAAACAGTTTTTCACCAGTTTTCAGTCCAGGATTTTGTGGGCGGTCCTTAAAGGGTGGCTCGATGACACGCTGAGGCCGCCCTGAGCAGAGAGATAGAGATGAATTCATCTCAGCTCAGAGTGTTTCAAAGTTAGTCATATCACTTTCTGAACTCATCTGACTCGTTTCAGTCGCTTCAAAATGGCCGCTCGACCACTCCCGCGAGTGGGCGTGGCTTCAGTACATTCAGAGGACACGCCCCCACAGTCCTGGAGCTGAGAATTCATTTTTACCTGATTTTGACACATAATTTCATAAAGTTGTCGATATTTTTAATCATTCAAATTTGTCTGGGTGGTTAATAACACGTTCTTCTTTGGTCTGACAAACTCAGAACACATTTATTCTGACTTTACACGGACTTTAACTCCTCCGTCACCTCCTCCACCTGCAAAATATTCTCTCTTTTCTCATTACTCCTTCAGCTTCTCCTCTTTCATCAAACTTCAAACCTTCTCCTCGTCCTCCTCTACTCTTTCTCTTTTCTTCCTTCTTCATCTGTTTCTCTCCACTTGCGAGTCGCATGACATCACCTCTTTCCTCCGTCACACCCCTCCTCCGTTCTTTAACGCAACCACTTGAGAAAGAGATAATTACATCATCTATCTTTCATCCCCCTCTTCCAAGTTGGGAATTCTGGTCTCCATCATCATATACATTTCCTTTCCTCTTTCCTTTCCTCACACTCACATGTTTCTCCTCCTATCTCTCTAACCACAGTAACCGCTGTCGAGTCATGGAGAGGATGACTTCAACCCCCTTCCCTCCATCCTTGTCTTGTCCTCCTTCGTCTTTTCTGCGCAGTCACACTGATGGACGAGGTCAGCTGCCATCTTTTCTTCACGGGGTCTTCACTTGAGCTCGAACCCCTCAAACATCTCTAAAACCCAAAACCCCCTGGTGCTGTATTTTTGTTATTCCTCCTTCAAAGATTGACAGGCTTGCTTTGGACCAAACGAACGGCACCAAACACAAGTAACTAATAGATAAGAAGTCAATGCTAGCAGGCGTTTAGGCTGCTGCGGTGCAGTGATGGAAGCGCGGCTCACGTTTGTGGACAGAAAAAGATGCTTCGGGTGAAACATTAACACAAAAACTTGCACGTAACCATGATTCTATGACTTCAAAATGACCACCACGTGCACACCGGGGCTTTAATGTCTGAAACACGTCAGTGTGCTGAGGTTTCCGTCTATACAGGAGGACAGGATAGAGAATAGCACCGTTCATGTCTGCACTTCTATCCCGCCTCTCATCATCTGCCTCTCTCTCTCTAAGCAGTCGGAGATTCCCTATCTGAAGTGGTTACACACCACATAATTACAGAGCACACACACACACACACACACACACACACACACACACAGAATCATATGGACTGATTAGTGATGGAACAGATGTTTACTGTTATGAAGTTTTTTCTTGTCATTCAAATACACTCCATCGTGCTGCAACAAAGATGAACTGAAGTGAACTTGAAAGATTTTAACTGCAGGACTCGTTAAAAAACTGAATTTCAGGATTTGAACGCAGCCGTTCAATACGAAGCGTGACACGTAGCCTGATGTTGATGTAACGTCAGCGTGAAGCTGAAAACGACATCTTCATATCAGCACAGCTCATCTACGACACAACAGGAAACAAAGAGTGAACGACTGAAGAACCTTTGTTAGAGCAGTCTGCTTTTACCAACAACAGCAGTTTAGTCCTTACTCATTATAGGGTGTCTACACACAGACACACACACACACACATACACACACACAAACACATATATACACGCACACACACACATATATACACACACACACAGCACTGTACAGCAGAGATAATTATAATGTGAAGCTTTGATTGGTGAGTGTACAGAAACAGTTTTGGTACACTGTGCAGGGAAAAGCTGTGCTCTTATGGTGTGTGTGTGTGTGTGTGTGTGTGTGTGTGTGTGTGTGTGTGTGTGTGCTGTGTCATTACGTGGTGACACCATGTGAAGCTGTGGCTCTGTCTCTCTCTCTCTCTCTCTCTGCGTTCGCCTTTGCTTACTTGTTTACTCGTCGTCTGTCTGAGTCACACGGTGGACACAGACACAGATAATGATCACTCGGGTGATTCCGGTTCATCGCACTGTGCATTCACTTTATTCTGACACTCGACAGGTTCAGAGCGGAGAGCTGGGTGGAAAACAAAAGGCGAACTGTAACATTAGTACCCCCAAAAGTCAGTTATAAACATCCATCAGAGTTTACAGCCACACTTCCTCCAGCTCTGACAAACCGTATTTACTGTAGTTGTGTGCACACAGTTATTAACCCACTACACCTCAAAGGGTTTCCACTACAAATCTAAAAATGCCTCCGCAGACAAAGCGTCCCTCGGTTCACAATCTTATGGAAGCTGTAAGATTGTGTTGTGAGGGAGATCCTGTGAACAGCAGGACTTACGCTGCTCTCATTGCTGGAGATGAAGGCTGTTCTCTGGAGGACAGTTCGCCGAAGAGTCGGTAGGGAGGACTGAACGGGTTGCGCCGACTTCTGGCATAAAATTGAAGATCTTTCTCATACAAGTTGCCAAAGACGCTACCTACTACCACATTAATGTTGTTTGTTAGATTGAATTTTCATCACATAGATAAACAGCAGGACTTAACCGGCTCTCACTGCCGAGATGGAGGCTGTTTTCTGGGCTACAGTTCGCCAAAGAGTCGGCAGGTGGTGGTGACTTTTTCACATAAATCGGGCGTTTTTTCCCCTCGTTTCTTCATTCTGCATTACTGTTCTGTAAATGTTCTACACTATTTACAACTGTTTTAGTGCTACTTGTTTTTTCTTTCTGATGTTTGTTGACTTATACTCTGTTTAAAAAGCTACAAACGCCACAAATTTAGTATGAAAATAAAGAAAATAAATAAACAAAAACTTGTGATTGTCAATTGACGGTTTCCACTAAACTGCAGCAGCATTCATCAATGCTACCGGGGTCTACATGGTTAACATTATATAATTAATATGGACAATTAATATCCCTCTTGAGCCTTCAAATAAAGCATCATCTGAATAAACTGTTGGCTTATTTTCAAGCTGTTGGACTACTCGTGTATCCTCACTTACTTTATATTAAACTTGTCTCACACAGCAGGAGCTACAGAGCATGGATGATCAGTCAGATTTACAAACGAGTACAGAAAACATGTCCTAAACTATGAAAAATAACCAAAAGTTGTAAAAAAAAACAAAGTTCTAACATCTTTCTGACCGCTCACGCTGCTTTAAACGGTCTGATGATTCAGTTTGTGATGATTGAACCGAGAGAAGACAGAAAAGGGAACCACGTCGAACGAAAGAACGAGGAAAAGAAAAAAGAAAACACGTAGCACAAAACATGTTCAGAGATGTTTAACCCACATCAGACATCTGTCTGTTTACCATGGGCGGGTCTGCGCTCAGACTGTGTGTGTTTGTGTGTTAGTGTGCGTGTGGTGTGTGTGTGTCCGGACTATTTCTGTGTCGTGCATTTGCGTATTGGATTTGTCGAGAGGGAGGACAGAGAGGATATTTGTTTAAAGGCCTCGAGGTTTCATTTTGATTGTGGTGTGTGTGTGTGTGTGTGTGTGTGTGTGTGTGTGGGTGTGTGTGTGTGTGGGTGGGTGTGTGTTTGGGGCACGTGTTTTGGGCGTTTCCGCTCCATTTCGACCATATAAGGTCATCTGCAGTCTTTCCTGGCGAGCTTTCAGCCTCCTTGATTATGGGATGCCGAGGCCAGGTGCAACCATGGCAACCACAGGGTGTGTCTCGCTTTGATAGCAGAGAGGGAAAGGGCGTGGCCCAGGTGCCTGCCTGGCAGTGTGTTTGGGTTGCTATGGCAACAGTCCAACCATCAGGCCTTAATGTCACCGCAGGCCTGAGAGCACAGAGAGTTCCTCCGACGGTCTGAACTCACCACAGATGAAACAGACGCAGAAATCAGCAGCTTCAAGCCAAAGACTCAAAGACTTAAGACTAAAACAACAACAGTCTGATGGTTTGATTGTCGAGTGTGCAACAGTGAACACAACGAGAGGAACATGGCAACACTCTGGACACTGTTCAAACAACTTGTGAAACAAACTCGTCACAAATTAGTCTCAAGTGTTTGCTAGGCTGACAAGTCTTAAGTCAAGACTAACAAGTGCAATGTAAAGACTAGCAAGTCCCAAATCAAGATTAACAACTACAAGTCGAGTCCAACAAGCCCCAAGTCAAAACTGTTAAGTGCCATGTTCTTAGACCAACAAGTCTCAAGTCAAGACTAAAAAGTCCCAAGTAAATACCAGCAGGTCCCAAATCAAGACTAACAACGTCCAAGTCACGTCCAGTAAGTGCCAAGTTAAGACTAGCAAGCTTTGAGTTAAGACCAAAGTCTCAAGTAAAGACTAGCAAGTCCCAAGTCAAGACTAACAATGTCCAAGTCACGTCCAGTAAGTGCCAAGTTAAGACTAGCAAGCTTTGAGTTAAGACCAACAAGTCTCAAGTAAAGACTAGCAAGTCCCAAGTCAAGACTAACAAGGTCTAAGTCAAGACAAACTAGTACCAAGTAATGACCAGCAACTTCCAAGTCAAGATTAACAAGTTCTGAGTCAAATCCAACAAGTTTCAAGTCAAAACCAAGTCCCAGGTCAAGTCTAAATAGACTCAAGTCACGTCCTAAGACAAGACAAACTAGTCCCAAATCCAAACCTACAAGACTTCATGTCAGCACAAGCGAACCCTGAGTTAAGTCTGAACAGACACATCAAGACGAACAAATTTCGAGTGAAGACAGGTAAGACAAGACCGGAGTACAACAAGAACAAGTCAGGCTGTCATGTGAACGGCTCCATCATGTCACACTGCTCCTGAAATGTTACAGACTGCAGCCAGAGGCTACAAACAGACAGTATCAACACAGAGTATCTAAACAGATAAAAACGATCAGGAAAATATCGACACGGCGAGCTTTGATAGGTTTGGATCCGTCGTGCTGAAGGGGATCCTTTAAAAAATGTCAAAGAGCATCAGAGAAAACAAGACGACACAAAAAAAAATGGATGTGACAGTTATGTTAGCAAAGAAACAAGTTCCCAGGGGATTACTTCTTCCCTCGCGGCGTCAGGTGACTGACAGGCGGCAGAGCGTAACATCATGCAGCAGAGATCTAAAGACAACGAGGGCACGATCAAACAGAGCCCTCGTGTTTACGGTGCAGGATAATCTCACCGTGTGCAGCGTGGTTTTAATATTCAGCAGGTGGCTTCTCTTCTTCTTCTGTGGTAAACAAGCTCCACTGGAGAATCTGCAGCTTCACAACTCGTGTAATAACACTCGTGTGTCCTTTCCCTTTGTTTGATTTCCACAATTTAACCTGACGGAGTCTTTAACTGATGTCAGACGTTCTTCTTACCTTTCTTCACTTTCTTCTGCAGTTTGATGGTGTCCGATGATTTCTTCTTGATGTCTGCTCTGGCTTTCTTGTACTCTAAACACAAAAACAAGTCGGCATTGAGGGAGAGTTTGTGTGTGTGTGGTTATATGTGTGTGTGTGTGTGTTAGCATGTTGGCGTACCTTTAGCGTGGTCTTTGTCCAGCTGACTGGCCACTTTTTTCCACTCCTCCATCTTCAACTCCAGCGGACTGATAAGACTTTCTGAGAGCGCTCTGAGAGGAAGAGATTTAAAAGCTTCGATTAGCCGTCGTGTTTGACCTCGTTTTGTGGAATTAATCCTAAAAATTAAAACTATAAACACTTCGTCTGTTTTCCAGTGAGTCTGGGATTTAAACCAGTAACTAATTATTCATTCATGCAGCACTGCAACTAACAGTTATCTATGTTTTATCACAGTTATTTGCTGATTAGTCAGGAAAGAGTGGAAATTATTTGTCAGAACACAAAAATGTGACATCTTCAAAC
>CP136884.1:29841287-29976287 GCA_033000465.1 Sciaenops ocellatus | reverse complement strand
ACACACACACACACACTCTCAGGTATGAGGCGTGGGTTAAACGTTAAAGGTGTGGCGAGGTGTGTTTGCTTTATTTGCCTGTCCCTCCCTCCCTCCCTCCCCGCTGAAGCTCCGAGCTCAGAGGGAACATTTCAGTCTCGAATGCTGAACCGCAGCGGCAACACGACCTTAATGCACCTAAAGACGATGTTTCAAAAGTCTGTCATGCAGTGTGTGTGTGTGTGTGTGTGTGTGTGTGTGTGTGTGTGCATTGAGGTGAGCCTACAGGTAAAAACACGTTCATCTCGTGCACTTTTGGGCTATTTTGCGTCCATAACACATCAGAAATTTCCAGTTTTAAACGATGAACCTTCCAGTTTGATTCCTCTCTGCACTCTGAAGGATTTCACAGAAGAGTTTGTTCACGTATGAATCATAATCATGATTTATAATCACATTTTATTCCTCAAAACAAAGACGGAAATTGATTTTTCTGATTTATGAAGTGATAAAGAGATTCCCTCAAAAAGAAACAAAACTTCTGAACCCGATTTATCCGTTTCTGTTCTGGAAATTCATGCAAACGAGTCTATTTCTAATGAGATACTGCCTCATTTGCATATTTAAACATTACATTTAAAAAAAAACTGAAGCTCAAAAACAAATTGTCTTAGTGTGAGTCATCATCTGGTGAGGTTTCATGGTGACATCTGTTCAGTTTATAGTCTGCGCAACGAGCGTCTGACTGACGAACAAAGATGCACAAAGTTTGAGACGAGCTGGTGAAGAAAGTGAAACGTCTCATGACCAAACTGGAGCAAAGAGAGCAAATATCGCATTTAAATTCATCATGTGGACACAAACAATTCAGAGATTTGACGACGTTTGTCTGCTGGATGTTTAATAACCAGCTGTCTGCCAGCATGTTACAGATGATAATGTCTCATGTGGTTTAATGTTACAATTTCTATCAGTTATGATAACGTTGTACTGAGAGGTGTCAACGTGATGTGACAACAAACGGGTGGTAAATATTTACATAGTGTCATTAAAGGCAACATTATAAAGTCAGCGTGACGGTGCGTTCACAGGCGTAAATATTCATTTAGCAACACACGGATTACAACATGTGACAGAGCCACAGTGTGTGTGTGTGTGTGTGTGTGTGTGTGTGTGTGTGTGTGTGTTGCAGCCAGGTGCTAAGCACTGTGGGCGTTTCTTTTGCTGCGTTTGTGTTCAGACACGTCTAATGGATCGCAGAGTCGACTGGAGATGACTTCAGAGGAAAAATGTAGCCTGACAAGATCGGACAGAATCGGTGTGGGAGTGAGTTTGTTTTCACATTTTGTTTTTTTATGCTGTTGATTCACAGATCAGAAAAAACTACATAAATTATCAATGTGAGTTTTTTTTTTTTAAATCAGGCACAAAAAACACAAAGCTAAAAATCTGAGATTTAATCCTGTAAACACGCTACATCGACAAAAGTACGACGACCACGAACATCTCGTGGTGACTGTGTGTGTACGCATCGATTGATTTATTTTACATTGAGACACCGTTTCCGCCCATGTTTGCCAACTCGCAGTCTCCTCTGCTTTTTCTCGTGCAACACTAATCTCTTAATCATGTCACCGCCATAGTCAGGTGGAAGAGGTGTGAAAGCATCGACGGGAATGTGCGTCAGGCTTCCACGAGCTTGTGCACAACATACAACGCCAACGCTACGTGTCAAGATTTCTACAGGTAGCTTTACTGGGAAACTCCACCAGGCGTGTCTCCGTCACAGCGCTGTTTTAGTCCGTTCTACACGCGACTTCAAACCCATCAGGAGTGTTTCAGAAGCCTCCAGACTGTTAACTTGCTCAGATTTGGTCATTTTGTCTTTGTTTACGTGCTGCTACGATGAGTAAAATAGCTACAAGGTTAAAGGAAGTGTTTTATTTTGAAAATTAAACACTCTGTGCCGACAGTTTAAGCTGCCGAGTCGAATTTAGAGGGGCTACATATTCACGGCAGCCGAGCGGAGACCTGCTTCTGGGTAGGGTTGCGAAGGGGTAAATCTGGTAAATTTCCATGGGAAATTAAGCTTGGGAATTTTGGACATATTCAAAATCGGAAACTCTGGGACTTATGGAAAATGATGTGAATTAACTGTATATCCAAACATAAATGTAAACATGCAAAATAAAACAATTAAAAAAACATTTCAACAGATTTATTTGTAAGTAGAACTTTATCAAGTTTGAATTATTTTATTGAACAATATTATGTAGTCCACTAGCTCAAATGTGTGTCTTCAATATTCTCTGTGTGCTCTGGGCTCTAAAGTGTGGTCCAGGTACAGAAATCACCTGTGCAGGTAGGGGGCGTGGCCTCAACAGCCCTGCAGTAAGCAGTGTGCTATGTGCATGTGATTGAGGAATAGCAGATATTCAAGTGTATAGCTATATTTAAGTTCCCTGTTAAGGGCCAACCTTCTATTTTGTATATTCCCGTTAATTCCCATAAATTCCCATGGAAAGTTTCCCTGAATTTTGCAACCCTACTTTCTGGGTCACATTGGAAACGGTGCTTGTGGAGCAGTTTGACACATCAACTAGGACGGCCGTTATTAGCTTCAGCGGCTGCAGTGAACACAGAAGGCGCTGGCGCGTCCGTGCCCGATGTAACGTGACCTTTAAACCGTAAATAAACTATTTCTTTATGCATAATATTCATGTTGAAAGAGGAGAGGACTGAGAGAACTGTTACAAACACACCACCACCATAGGTAAATATGAACAAAGAGGCATGACTGCACGCTGTGAGTTCAGTGTTCAAGTTTGGAGAACAGCTCTCTGCTGTTTCCACACTTGTTCCTGTTCTTGTCTGAGAAGCCGACAGTTTGAACTCTGCTAATGACGTGAAATGTGAATGACTCGACTGAAATATATCATGAAATCCTCTGGGGTGGAAAAAGAAGACGAGGAAAATAAAAAGCTGCTCCAGTCAGTCGTTTTTTTTTTGTTTTTTTTTTAAGTTCCCTCCATTTTCCAAAAAGACACACGCCAGAGCGACAGAGAGGGAACTGTTCGACCCTCCTACTAAACCCAGATTTTCCAGCTTCGCTCTCCTCCTCACGGCTCATAATGTGGCCCTTTCACAGAGAACTCTGAGTGTGTGTGTGTGTGTGTGTGTGTGTGTGTGTGTTCTCCTCCTGTCCATCTCTCTGCTCAGGTCGGTCCACAAAGACTTTTTCTTTCCCTCTGAATGTGAGCGTCAGGTACAAATGTCTGCATGGAGTTCAGAGAACTGTGATGTGGAGACCAGTCTCCATGACAACAACTAGAGTCTATAAACAGCAACAGACTTGATCTCTCTCTCTTTTTTTATATCGATGCGGTTATTGATTAACTGACCGGCTGATCAGTCAGTCGTGTCTGTTGGTGGAAGTGAACTGTCTCCTCCACCTCCGCGATCCAAAACAAACACACGGCGCAGAGAGCTGACCTCAGGAAACCTCCGTTACAACTAGTCAGCACTCAGTCAGACATCTTGTGATCAATGTGTATGTGTTTGTGTTTGTGTTTGTGTGTGTGTGTGTGTGTGTGTGTGTGCATGCTTCGAAAGCCTCATGATTTCAAAGACGTCAGCTGTTCCTTGGTTGCTAGGGAAACCTGTCATGTGCAACCGCCATTCCAGAGAAGAGACAAGAAGAACCAGATTTCAAAAAATCAGCTGATTGTGACAATATTTATGCCGAGTTTCAGCTCCGTGCCGTTCTTATCATCATCGTCGTCAAAACAAAGCGATCGTCTCCGTTTCACTGAAATACGACAGCGTGAAGACGCGTGATTTCATTTCATATGAACTCGATCTGCTTTAATCAAACACACACACACACACACACACACACACACACACACACACACACACACACACACACACACACACACACACACGCCTCACGACTTCTATTCAGGGACACCGCGATCGATCAGCTGTCGATCTGTATCAGCCGATCAATGGCCGAGTGAGTCGACGGGTGGGACGGATCAAGTCCAAAGGAAAGTGAAAGTATTTTCGTTCCCGCGTTTTTAAAACGATACGATGCTGCAGCCTGACAGCATCTGAGGCGGTGAAGCTACAAAACAAAAACAGTGTTACAATCGAGCAGCAAACTCTGCGGCTGTGAAGCCAGGCCGCCGCAGGAGTGCTAAAAACTGCAGTTCCTCTTGTCGTCCACTTGAGGCTGGCTCCAGAAGTGAGTCAGTCTCCATAAGTCCCCATGTTAAAATGTCCAAACTTCACAGCAGAATTCAGAATCATTCAGCCCGCCTCAGGTCCAGTTTTTGTAGATCAGAGGCAGGACTACAAACATGATTTTGCCAGTTTTATCAGTTTTGTATCGAAGGTTAAAATTCTGGTATTGGACAAACTTAGTCCAAAGATATCTGAATCAAACTCAGGTAGTTACGTCCTCTTTCAGCTGTTTCTTACACACCAATGGATGAAAAAGAAAACGTAACATTTGTGTCGCTTCTTCTGAAAACATTTGACTAATCAAATCCACATCTGTTAAATGAGATTAAATTGAGGTGAGAGGTCAGCGTGTTCTCTGAATCATCACCACGTGGTCAAGTCACCGTAACAACAAAGGCCGTCAGATTAAGAGAGGTAGATGACAGGAAGCAGGAAGGAAACTTCTTACTTCCTCATTTACTACAAAGACTTAGTGTCTCTATGGCAACCAACAATGTTATGATAATATCATCATCATCATCATCATCATATTTTTGCACCACAGCTCAGACACTCGATGGTCCGGTCCTTCACACATCAGCAGCAACAGTTGAGCTGTTTCTGTTGATGTGCCTTGCAGCTCGGGCTGAGTAACACACACACACACACACACACACACACACACACACACACACACACACACAGAAAAACTACAGTCAGAGTTAGTTGATACGTTTCCATGCAGAGAAACTCCACCTCCTCCGTCAGCGAGATGCCTTTGAGCAAGGCACCGTGCTCCCAGCTGTCGATCAGCCCGTGTCGGTAAACAATCTCCAAAACACAACAGAAGCCTTTTCCCCGCTTCCCATGATCACAGAAAGATGAGAACATGGGTATCACCGTGGCAACCAACCATAAAACCCACAAACGGACCCACCAGACCGGTTCTCGCACACACACACACGCACACACACCTGCAGGTGTTTTGTTGAGGGGCTGAAAGAACGAAAACAATTAAATGTTTTTGAAGGCTGACAAGAGCTGTCAACGCAGAGTGTGTGTGACAGTGTGTGTGTGTGTGTGTGTGTGTGTGTGTGTGTGTGTACACACAGTACATCAATCATAGAATAGAGTTAACTAGGGTCCTTTAAAGGATTTGTCGGTTTTAAAGCAACAACAACAACTGTAGCTTCTTCTTCTTTTGATTGACACCTGGTCACCACGATCTTAGAGTCCCGCCCTCGAACCCTGCGTTTTTATTGGCTGGGTGCTACACACCCACTGCCTAAAGGTTTGCGCTCAGAGACATCCCGAACACAGTAAAAATCACACACTTCTAGTGAGCCGCGAGCGATGATTGGGAATTGTTTGAGTAAAACTCAACTTATCGTGCCTTCAGTCAGCTGGTAACTCTTTTGTCTGACCCAGATGAAAGGCTGGAGAAGCTGACGGAGGAGGAGGAGGACGATTATGAAAAACAGCAGGAAAAAAATGAGAGCGAGCGCGCGAGCTAACCGCAGATTTGTACGAGCTTAATTAGATTAATAAATGCACGAGGGAGGACGGAATCATTACGGACGATTCGAGCGGCCTCAAACTGAGAGCAGAGCCTCACCTGTTCAGTTTGACCTGGAAGTGAAGGGTCGTCCTGTTAGACCTCTTCTATTTTCAAAATAAAAGCACAGTCTTTTTATGTGTATATTAAGTTTCTTTGAGATCCAACTTCATTTAAAAGCAGTTGCGAGCTCGATATAGCGGCCCTGTTCCGAGATCCGCCATGCCACACAATCCCTGAATTTGTAAGCCAAACAATAAGGCATAAATTACGTCAATCACATGTTGTAAATAGTCACATGATCGCTAATCGCTCCTTACAGAGAGGTGATGTGTTCAAATGCTGACTTAAACTTTGAAGCAGACATGAGCCTGACGTCTGGACGTGGCCCTGCAGGTCAAACATGTTTTAAGCGACCTCTCGAGACGAACATGTCCATGAGCACGCGCTAAAACGTCTTCACTGTCTTCACACGGTGCGTTAACGGGTGGCGATTAATTAAATAAATCAAAAACAGGGGGTCAAATTTGGCAGCACAGGTCAGGCTCAGCTGGCTTTAGGTCTCAGCTAGTCCTCTGATCATGCACGTCCTTTCTTGGTTTAGATGATCTGCACAGAGAGCACACATTACGCAGGTATGAGACGCTGTCCGTGCATGTTTAACAGAGATATAAACACACGCTGTGCTGCGAGCGCTGCCGCCTCTGCTGCTCTGTGAGGCTGTACGTCGCTGAAGCTTTCTCCTCCCGGTGTTGAACTATACCATACGCCTCGTGACGTGAGATGCATGATGATACCTTATGATCCTGGGGAAGCTGGGGTTTTATTTGTGCTCCAGGTGATGTCATGTGCTGCTGATCTGAAGTCGCTTATCAGGCGTTAACGTCTGTATTTTTAACGGTTTAAAACGGTCTGATTTCTTTTGCCGTTTCCTTTTCTGATAAACAAACAGCAACACTGAGACATGACGGAGCAGGTCTGTGGAGGCCTCCATGGAGGGGAGCGGCCATGATTCACCTCCCACACACATACATACACACATACACACATACACACACGCCTACACGTTACTGGATTTCCTTTAAATACCAACTGACTTCTGAGTTACATAATCCAACCAGCAGCTGACTGTCTCATCAAAGCCCGAACACACAGGCAAACGTCCACGTCCTCTGTGTATTTTACACAGCGTGTGGTCACAACCAACAACTCATATTCACAAGAAGGAAGATGTTCTGTTCACGTCTGAAATGGACCTGCGGTAAAAAAAAATAAAATAAAAAAATCTGTGTCCGGCCTCACTAACAGCAAATCCCCGCAGTCAGGTTGCAAAATCTTGTGGAAGGCCTGAAAGCAGAGGAGCGGTGACTGATTCAAAAAAAGGGGAAGTGCACTGATAACACACCGAAGTCTTTAAGCCAAATGTGGCTCCAGATGGGGCTTTGCTTCAGTTAGCGTCAGTTAGGGCTGAAATCTAAAAGTGTGAAGTGAAAGAAGAACTATGCAGACCTCTGGAGAGTCAACTTTTAAATTAATCACAGTTTTGATGAATTGATGAGGCATGTTTAAAGAGAAATCTCTGATCTTAGCTTCTCAAATGTGAATATTTTGTAGTTTCTTTCGTAGTAAACTGAACATCTTCGGGTTGTGGTTAAAACAAAGACATTTAAGGACGTCTCCTCGGGCTTTAGGAAACAAGTGATGCACATTTTTATCATTTTATGGACCAAACAGCTGATCGATTAGTCCAGAAAACGATCGACAGAGAATAAAAGTTGAAGCGACCTGTAGCTCTGCTCGAGGCTACATTAGCATAAGAAAAACACCCACGTGTCTTAGCACCGGTTGAGGTGCATTGTGGGTCACGTAGGAGAAGAATGCATGGAATAAAGAAAAAAAGATGATATCTCTGGATCTGCTTTATCGTTTTTATAACTGCTTACTGTGACTCCAACAATGTTCGAGGGTTTAGTGTTTGTCATGAGGGTCACGTCAAACTGATAACGGTGAAACTGATTCTGGTATCTATGTAGGAAAACTTCCAGCACCAAAGAACTGAGACCTCCCGGCACTATGAAGTGTGTGTGTGTGTGTGTGTGTGTGTGTGTGTGTGTGTGTGTGTGTAACATAATCCAGGGTAAAACGAGGCAGCTGCACATGAAGTCTGACTGTGTGTTGTCGGAGAGAAAAAACCTCGAGGAGAAGAACGACCCAAAAACAAACAGAGAGAGAGAGAGATGTGCTGAAAACTGTCTGCTCCAGCAGCACGTCCTTTAATGCTTTCTACATTATTATATCACACACACACACAAACACACACACACAAACACACACACACACCGCCTGGTCCACGGAGAGTTCATGAAGCTAATTAGATCCCTCATGATCTCGCTAGTTATTAAAAAAAAAAAGAGACGCAGCGAGAGATCAAACTGGAAGAAGGAAGGAAGAGACAGATCAAGAGGGAAGACATTTCCCTTGGCTGTCTTACATGATGTCACACACACACACACACACACACACACACACACACACACACACACACACACACACACACACACACACACACACACACACACACACACACACACACACACACACACACACACAAACAGATTTTCCTCTTGGTGTGGTCTGATCCAGAGCCGAGAATAACAACCCAACTGTATGTCTGCATCACACTGTGTTACTGTTTCTGTGTGTGTGGTGTGTGTATGTGTGGTGTGTGTGTGTGTGTGGTGTGTGTATGTGTGTGTTTGTTTACCTCTGGTCCCGGTCGCCATGTCCGCCACCTTCTGAAAGGCGTCCAGGAAGGCTCCGGTCACCACGATGGTCGTCCTGAGTCAAAGACAAACAGCAGACGTACGTGTGAATTCATTAAAACACACGACATTCATTTTCCATGAGCGCTGATCCCGGCTGACATCGGGTCGAGACGCACCGGACGGGTCACCACAGAGACAAACGACCAATCACATCACCTGTTACACACGCGATATTCAAAACTCTCTCCGTGTCTGCCTTTCGTCTGTTGCTCAAACTCACCGACCGGACAAGAAGCCGCCGACACAAACACGTCAGACGAGACAGAGAGGACGAGTTCACACTTCAGCCAGCTGTTAGCGTCATGTTGTTCTAACGGGTTGTGAAGAACACACAGAGTGTGTGTCATCAGACCTGTCATCAACAGCTCTGAGAGCATGTTGTCAGTACGCAACGGTCCGTGTCCGAGGTCCATACAGAGTAATACTTTAGTTAAAGCGGCTGCTGAACATACGAGAGACATTCACTTCACTTCAGCAGCGACAGCAGCAAAAATATTAGTCACAGGCTGCTGTTCGCTGGAGTCGCACCGCCGGACTGGTTCCCAGACTGGGAGGCCAGTGAGGGATCTGACTGCCTTTCAGACTGGGTGACTAAGTTCGGAAAATGTATTCCAGTTTGGATGAGTGAAGATCTTTAGTGACAGCAACTCAAGTGGGAGTCTCAATCCAAGTGCCAAAAGCTAAGCTGCAGTTCCTCTGTCGTCCACTTGAGGCTGGCTCCAGAAGTCGGTCAGTCTCCATAAGTCCCCATGTTAAAATGTCCAACTTCACAGCAGAAATAAACATGTTTACAGCCTGGTACAAAAAACAGTTTTGGTCTCTATAGCTAATTTCCCCGTTCATGACAACTGTACTGAGGGTGAATTTTTATACAACTCACCTGTTCACGTTACATTAAGGCCAGCCAGGCTTCACTCAGCCCGCCGCAGCTCCACGTCTTTGCCCATTTTTTGATTAGTCGGGAGCCGAGATGGCGACAACTAGAGAGACGTCACAGAGACTGCGTCCATGTTTTACATACAGTCTGTGTCTCAATCTTATCATGTGACCCATCCTTATTTTTAACTGGTATGAACAACAGAGAGTCATGTGACTTATAACCAGTCAGTGTGATCAAACAAACAGCAGAAGGTGGATCAAGGTCTGCGGCAGAAGACGCATCAAGAAAACAAACAGGAAAATAAAGACTTTTATTTTGAAAGGAAGGGTTGGTGGAACCACATGAGAGGCCAGTCGCCTTCAAAGGGCAGTGTTAGGAGTGCAACTGGAGACCTTTTGACACACACACACATCATCATCATCATTATCATCAATGGACCTATTGTGTGTGTGTCTGTGTGTGTGTTCCATTACTAGTCAGGTCTGTTTCTATAGCTGCGCACACACACACACACACTCATTACCCCTGAAAACCTAACTAAGAAGATCAGATGACACTACTGTCAATAGTTTGTGTGTCTGTCTGTCTGACTTCAGTGGAAATTCTTTCATATTAAGACACACACACACACACACACACACACACACACACACACACACACACACACACACACACACACACACACACACACACACAACAATGCAACAAACGTTCCCATGAGAAAACATGTAACAATCGAGCCAACATGGAGTCCTGGTTCATAAAATAAAAAAACACGTTGGTGGCTTCACGTCTGCACAGACATGTTTGATCTGCTGTCCCATGATCCTCGGCTGCCTGAACACTCTCTCACAGCCCACATTCCTCAACAAGACACTAGAAACCCCACCGGAGTCTGACAGACGCTCTGAGCCTGTCTGAGTTTAGCAGGCCTACGCTGCATTAAAGGCCCATTGTACAACTTCACCAGGTGAATGGTGTCTCTGTCATTCGTACGTCTGTTCTCACACTATGTAACTTTGGGCTCCGGGTCGGGAGAAGTACGTAACGCTTTACGGCACTAAGTCACACACCACCAACTATTTCACTGATTTTGGTGAAACTGGATCATATTTTATGGAGAAAATGTTTTCTGGTTTTCCCTCTGATGTCCTCCGGCTGCTCCGCCTCAACTCTCTGTGATTTACAGAGTTTCCTGATGGACAGTGAAGTAAACTGCTGACAACTGTAGCTGCTGTTAGCTAATGTTAGCCCAGTTTGTTAGCCGGGCTGTGAGCTCAGAACACCGGGGGAGTGTTAGTGTTTGTACCACAGGAGGTTTGGACCACCGGGACGAAGAAGAAGAAGAGGAGGTGTACAGGCCTGGATGTGGGGGAATGTTAATAGGGAGCGGAGCTGGTGTCGTGCCAGAACAGGAGCTGGGTAAGCTGGCAACGTAACTGGACTCAGCGGCTTCTATGGACGTAAAGATAAAGGCAAAAAGACCCAATGGGACGTTGACGGAGGAAGCTAAGAAGAGAAAAGGAGAGAGTGAGCGAGCAAGAAGCCGCCGGACAAGAGTAAATCTGGGACTGACTTTTAGTGGTTGGTGAGAGCTTGGTGAAATAAAAGGCTGAAAGACAGACGCCGAGCTGGGCTGACTGCTGTTGGACTAGTCAGTAATATTAGCTGGCTGCTATGTCTGCTGTTGGTGACCTTGTTGATGTTTGGCTGTTAGCAAAGTTGTCGACTCGCTAGTTTTTGATCAGAAGTAATGTAATCAGAACAAATACTCGAGTACAGCTGAACATATTTCTGAAACTGGAGGCAACAAATCACAAAAAAATACCAATTTTTACATAATGTTGCTTTAAAAAAATAAATTAACATGTTTTTTGGCAGGAAATATATTTACATGGATAGTTAAACCCACTGCTAACTGCTATTGTCATATTTTATGTCATCCCATGACAACAATAAAGATAACGCCCACATCGCAGCCTTTAGATCTGTCTACAAGTTAACTCACATGACTCATGTGACGTCCTGCTCTCCTCTAAGCAGCAGCAGCTCTTTGACAATAAACTAATTAAATGTCACCAGCACGAAAACGTCGTTAAACTCTGTAACATTCGATAATTCTGGTGAAGTCTGAAGAATTGAATAAGACCAAGAATCGTCTGTGTTATGTTCTACGTTTGATTTTTATGGAGTCTGGATTGAAGCTTCATGCGTGCACGTCATCCACAGCAAATCTTTTGAGAAGCATTAAACAGTGCAGCGGTTTGAACAGTGTGGATGTCCTATTTTGTGCCTGCATCTGTGTGTGTGTGTGTGTGTGTGTGTGTGTGTGTGTGGGGCTGACTGGCGGGGCTAATGGACTATGACTGCCTGCAGCAGGCAGAGTGATGCTTATCAAAGTAAACTGGCCTACTGGGAAACACAGCCATTATACTGTTATTACACTGAGCCAGCTACTGGGTCACTGTGCACGCGTGTGTGTGTGTCACACACACAGACAAGAGTCAGAACACATGCAGCATTCATGTCCAGTCCAGTCCAGTCCATTACACAACAACAACAACAACAACCAGAATCATTTTAGCGGGAACAATCACAGGATTCAACAATAAGTCGGCCACAGGCCGGAGGCCACGCGGAGGCTGCGAGCCGTTCAAACTTCTCCTCACTCTGCAGTCACGTTACTTTAACACAGAGAGATTTAAAACCAAAAGAAACGCAGCAGAAAATAAACTAAATGAGATTTAAATCAGCAAAACTTTGACTGACAGACGAGCAAAGAAGTCAGAGACAGTGTCTCCCACAGCTCCAAAACCAAATCAGGCGTTGAGGTGATCGGCCGCAGGGTCGTGCGGCAGTGTGTGTGTGTTTATTTGTGCTAACCGCTATGAATGAACCGCTATGTCACTATCCTGCAGCACAGACTGAAGCCAGACACAGACACAGGCGCCGGATACGTGAAATAAACCAACGAGGACGAGAACAGGTGGAGTAACATAGTTCAGTCCGTGAGCTCCACCTCAGCTTCAGTGACGTATGAGGCTCACTGTGGAGCAGTTTGACCACTGCAGTGTGACATCTAGGGGTGGAAACTTTCTGGAAACTTTCCATGGGAAGTTAAGCTGGGGAATTTTTTTCCAAATCGGAAACTTCATGGGAATTAACAGTATATTGTAGGTAATTTAAACAAACTGTCAATGGTCAATAGTCTCTGTGTGCTCTGGGCTCTAAAGTGTGGTCCAGGTACAGAAATCACCTGTGC
This sequence comes from Sciaenops ocellatus, assembly GCA_033000465.1. Lineage (NCBI taxonomy): Eukaryota > Metazoa > Chordata > Actinopteri > Sciaenidae > Sciaenops > Sciaenops ocellatus. Next base: position 29,963,562 of record CP136884.1, on the reverse strand, counting down.
AGGTAGGGGGCGTGGCCTCAACAGCCCTGCAGTAAACAGTGTGCTATGTACATGTGATTGAGGAACAGCAGATATTCAAGTGTACCTGCATGAAATCTGGTTGTTTTAGTCAAGATTATGCTAAAATATATTTCCCCCTGTTAGGGCCAACCTTCAATTTAGTAAATTCCCGAATCTGTTTAAACTTTGCCCCAGACCGCTGTCTTTTTTACCCTGCAGCCCGAACCATTGCATCCTGAACTGACTACCCCGTCAACATGAACAGATCTGGTCTGAATCAAACTTTCTTTTTCTGCTTTCGGTGGTCAACAATCACAACTGTGTGTTTGGATTTTATTACTGAACTATGAACTGGGTGACGACCAAAGACGTTGAAACACGACGCCATCAGACAGAAATTTGTTCATATTTGTGCATTTCTTGAACGGAACCTCCAAAACTAGCGGTGCCCAGTCAGGTGGAGAACACAGTCCAGGTTCGGCTCCTGACATCCCGGGGCTTAGGCTAAAACTATCTGTCCATCAGGAAACTTGAAGCTGAGCAGCCGGAGGACATCAGAGGGAAAAGCAGCAAATGTATTGTGTATAAAATCTGATCCAGTTTCACCAAAATCACTGAATAAAGTTCTAAAGTTGTGCTTTTGTAATCAGTGAAGCCCGGACATAGATGACCCTAACAGCCCTCACAATCGCTCCGCTCCGGCGGCGTCAGACGAGAGAAAGCGTTTCATTGGATGCAGGTTATTAGTGTGTGTTTACCTGAGCTGTGACTGTAGCTTGGCTCCTTTGGTTACAAAGTCCTCCCATGTTGGATAACTGGCCTGCAGCAAACACAGAGAGAGAGAGAGAGAGAGAGAACATTAAACCTCTGACACAAGTCCGACCACAAAATGATTCACGGAGTTTAACCGTGACATTAAACACAACGCTTTAACAATATGGCGTTTCATACCAATAATCCCGAGGAGCTTATGACCTTAATGAAGGACATTATTAAAGTATTAGTATGAGAAGTGTCGGGCGTTTCTCGCACAGGGCGGCAACGCGGACACAAAGAGAACACAAACTGGACTGACAGATGAACAATGCGAAGAAATATTTCATTTTAAGACACCATGAGATCAAAAATTAGATCTATTAATCCAGCGTATAATATCCTAATGCCCACCGCTTTATTCTGATCACAGATGGAGGTTGCATGTGCATGAACCAGCAATGAAAAATCCATCAATTCACATGTGGAGCGACAGAAAGAATAAGAAGCTTTGACTGAATATCACAGCTGCAGTATGAGCGAGGATTAATGAGCTGACATGACGTGAGTTAGAGATCGAATAAAAAGCACAAGAGCCAGAGAGGATAGGAGGGAAGGAAAGGATGCAAAGAGCGAGGAGAGACAGCGAGGTATGATGATGAAAAAGAATATTATATTTAGTTTGAGTGGTGTAAATTCAGCTGGTGCTTCAAACTGTTCAGGGAGGATTAGCCTCTGGGGACAACACAGTCTCTAAAGGCAAGATTCCTCCTTCAGCAGCAGCTCCGATCACTTAAAAAAAACAAATCAACAGCTGACTGAATCCCGCTCAATGTCTCACGGTGGAGTGAATTTCACGAGCCTTCGTGCAACTTTTTTTTGGGTCGTGCACGTTTTTTCCAAAACTGCAAAACATCTCAAATGAGGAACTCAAACTTCTTTCGCTTGCAAAATGTCAAATGATTCCTAAAAAGTACTCACAATGTAATCAGATTACTCAATTCGCAGACAAGTTTTTTAGTTTGGTTTGAAAGTTGAAGTCGTGGCTGAAATGAAGAAAATGTTTTGTTTAAGATTAAAAATATCTTCCTCTGTGTCGAGCTCGTCCTTCAGGGGGTAAAAACTGTTACAAAGTCTGCGTTTTCTACCAGCAGCTGATTGATTATGTAATCTAAGGCCGCGTCGTGCTGCAGGCTCTGACCTCGAGTTACATCTGTGACCAGCAGCTGCTGCTGTGCTCTTCTGCTTATTCAATTAAAACTCCAGGAAAGCCCTGTTAGGAGAGAGAGGGAGCTCAATCCTACTTTCTCTGTCTTTGTTTTCCACCAAACCCGGTCACCCTGTCTGTCCTCTGCATATCTGCTGCTCCACCAGAGAGAGGGGATAATACCGATTTAACAACACACCATTAGCCTCTTAGCTCAAGCCGTTAGTCGGGGGGGGGGACCTCGCTGCAGAGCTAGCCAGGCATGCAAAGCATGGCATGGGGGGCTGACAGGTTTACTAGCTGCAGGGACTTAACATGGCCTGATGAAATACTGCAGGTGACCGACCGAATGCCTCCGGTGGACGACTAATAAGAGGAAGAGGAAGGAAATGAACAGAAATGGACTGCACTCCAAAAAGCTTATCGATCCCCGTGAGGGCACAAAATAGATCACGGCTGGAAGAAAACTCAGAAGAAGTCATTTTACAGCTTTTCTGAGGAAGTGCAATGATTAGTTGGTTGTTGACTGACTGATACTGAGTGAATGATGGCACTTATCAAGCAGTAATTTACTAGATATGATAGTATTTATAATATACTCTAATCTCAAACGTGGGCTTTTTTTTTTCATCCCATTAATCTTTCAGAAAATCCACGCATCCATAAATCTGCCTGGACTCAAATCTCTCTCTCTCTCGTACCTCTGCTGCTCGTTTGTTACATTTTTCTGCACATTTTTGTACGTTCAAAAAGGTGTAATGGTACTTGTGTTTAGGCCATCTTGTTTGGTCTTTGACCTGTAATCAAACCAGGGCTGGACCTGACTCAGGATTCTGTCAGTCGAATCGGATTTGAGCAGTCCTAAAGTCCAAACACGCTCATACCAAAACACAACCGGGCATGTCTGGGCTGCGACACCGTTTTAGTTCATTCTGCACGCCACCAGGAGTCTTTCAGAAGCGTTTCACCTGCCAGACTTTGTTAACTTGCTCAGATTTGGTCATTTTTGCTGGTTTAGGTGCTTCTAAATATTTAAATATGCTATGTATTAGCACTTTCGTCTGTTTTTACCATTGGACCTGGGTGTTTTATTTTGAAAAACGGATTCTCCATGCCGTTTCCGTGTCTGACTTCCTGTCAGCTCCAGCTGTTCGTGGCGTCCGTCAAAAATAGAACATCCGCGCATTCTTGGTGAAGCCGAGCGGAGAGCGGCTGCTGACAGGGGTTTGAAACATTGACTAGAGCGTCCGCGATTAGCTCTGGCAGCCCCGGTGCACACTGAACGCATCGCATCAGTGCCCGGTAGAATTTGGCCATTAGACTTTACATCTTAAATCTTAGCATGTGCACGACGAAGAGCAAACTTGGTCAGGTGCTGTCAAAGTAGTAGAGTCTGCCATGTCGTTCAGTTTCAGACGTTACCAACGCGCATAGAACATCACCAACGTCCAGACAGTTTTATTATTTAATTGTAAGCCAACGTTTTGAACACTTTTATTTTTGCAGCAAGAACAATCCAATGAGCCGCCGTTTAACATTTCATGTTCCCAAACCACAACCACAAAACCGAGGTACACACAGTTTACACCTCTACTGACTGTTCACTGGAATAACGTCTGACTCTTATCTAAAAAAATGAAATTTATTCTACTCGAGCGGTCCCTGAAGGTCACTCTGGACACGAGTATCAGGCTACAAACCCAGAGCGTGCACTCTCTCTCTGCTGCTTGTGTTTCAGCCTGTGCCGCTCTGGGAGGGGGCCTTCCTTGTTCCCTCGCCACTTCTCGCCTAAACCTTAAATTCTGTCCAGATTTGTTGTGACTGCCAGGAATGTCACAGTCAGTCGCAGACAAAATATTCCGGCGGTGGTTTTTCCAGCAACAGGGCTGAGAACACCACAAACAAGGCAGAGGATCAGGGTCAGCTGAAGCTTGATACTGAGAGCTTTGGAGCAGCGGTTGCTAAATTAGGGTCCTGGGACCCCACAAGGGTCACTGATGGTGTCCAGAGGGTTGCCTGAGACAGCTGGCAACAAACAGCCGTCGACTCAGAAGAAGGGGTGAAACGAATGGGTTGCAATCAGCAACTACACCACTAAATGCCACTAAATCCTACACGCTGGACCTTTGAGGGAGATTTGTTCACGGTATGTATTCATGTCAAAGAATATGCCAAGTTTGATCAATTAAATTTTAGTTACATTAATCAGACAAAGTCGAGTTAACTCTGGTTGCTGTAGTTGGTGACGGTCTCTCTAACTTGTGATTGGTACTTTTCTTTGTTTTCATGAGCTCAGCCAGCTTCAGTCGCTCCATAAAACTCTGTTAAGGCGAGTGGAAACGCTCTGCATGCTCCAGCAGCACTGACACAGTAAACTCTATTCACAGCCCCTGAGCTCTCCATGTATAGAAGATATAGAGAGCTGTTATCCTATCTGCTTAGTCAACCAGACAGCATGACCAGGTATACTGTTACTTATAGTCTTTCTCTTTCTCTGTGTGTAGTCACCTGCCTTCAGCGTCTAATCCTACCATGATAATCCTGACTTGCTCTACTGACCAACAGAAAGAAAAGAGACAGAGTGCCGAGGACAGACTGGCGTGACATCCCCGGAGAGTGAGAATACGGCTCTGTTGACCTTTCTGGAGGACTGACCGACTCTTGAAAAAAAAAAACTTATTTAGTCACTCAGTCAACTGGTCAGCCAGCCAGGAAGGCAACAACGCTACAGCGGTTGGAGGTCAAAATATCACTGGAGTGGCTGCAACTATTTTTTATTAGCAATTTATTTTGAGCATTATCTCAATGAATTGTCTGGAATAAAAGAAGTAAAAAAGGTCAATTATAATTGATAATAAGGCAACATCTTTAAAGTTTGTTTGTTCTGACGAAAACCCCCAAAATATTCGGTTTGAGTAAAAAGTAGCTAACGGTGCGTGTCATGGGTGAGTGTTTGACACACGCCGCATGATGTGCGTTTGCTAATTTGAATCTTAATAGCGTGACAGGAAGGAACATCAACCGAAAAAACACGCCAACTGACCAAAGACTGATCTGCCTCTTGGTTTGTGCTTCGGTTTCGCTTCTTGTGTTCGTGATTTTTGTTTTTTTTTTAATCGCCCAGATACTCCAATAATAGTCTGGCTGGGTGTGGAGACATCTAAAGTATTTTTCAGTTTCAAAGCACAAATTCCATTGGACTGGTTTTAGAGTTCACCCTTGAGAAACATGCAAAGACGGAAGCATAACTACTTCCAGCATTACTTTTACTGCCTCCCGACAGGACGTTGGGTCAAACAATCAAGAGCTTCTGCAGAAACATGATGTGTGGCGTAACTCCTGTGTTACACACCTGCCACTTTCACCTGCGTGGCAGCCAAAAAGCTGATAAGGACACGCTGCAAACGCTGGTTTGTTTAAATGTTCACTTCCTTCACTGTGTCCTCGTGTAAACCGCTGCTCTGTGATCTGATGTTAGCGGACGTTAATCCTGAGTCTGATTTTAATGCAGCTTACAGAACTAAACTAAAAAGGAACAAACAGCTCTGTACGCTGTGTCCACTTCCATCAACCGTTTTTGTCTTGCACGTCAAGACTAACTGCAGTTGTAGGACGGGAAATATTCTGGTTTGTGATGCATGGAAGTGTTGACCTTCATCTTATCGTAAATCATCAGTGTCACGGAGCGGAGAAGGCGTTTAGTGAAAGAATGTGACGCTGCAAATTCCTCAGAAACCAGTTTGAAAGTGAAACCTGACGATTACACCACAGAGGATCATTACCATCACTTATGTTTCACCTTCATTTTATTAAAGAGAAAACAATGTAAAGGTTTCGTGTACGCAGTCCAGTCCAATTTTATTTAGGCTTTAGTATTCTTTGTTGTTCTTACTGTCACCATCTTAAAGCCTGGCCAAAACATAATATCACAGTCTATTCAATGGAGGTCCTGATCCACGATCCACTACGACTGCCATCTATTTTCTCAGTTTTGAAATGTCCTGAAGACTACAGGTGCGTTTTCTTGCATTAAGAACGTGACACCGGTTTTAAAATAGTGATTACAATCTACAATCTTCAAGTCCTCACAGCACAAATGTAAAGTTTACAACACGTCACCTAAGGAAGAGCCACGTTGAGTAATTAGTCCAATCAACATAGCCATCGTCACGTAGCGTGGATCCACCAGTCACTGAGGTTATGTAAAGTTTGGAAACAGAAGCAGGAGAACATTAAGCAGATCAGCTTTAGATCACTTTCTATCATCTTGATAGAAAATCGTCAGACTGTTGAACCCCTAATAAACCTCATCAAAAGACCAAATGCAACAATGTTGCCACTAACTTGTTCAGATGTGGTTGTTTTTCCTTGATTTATGAGCTTCTACCTGAAGTAAATAGTTAAATAGTTTCTCCTTTGTCAGGTTTTAAGACATGGAGTCTGCTCGGGGTGTTTTATTTTGAAAACTCTATGCCGTTTCTATATCTGACTTCCTGTCTGCTTGATCTGCTCTGTGCTGCTTCGATCGGCATCCGTCAAAAAAAAAAATCGGACCAGTCACGTATTTTCTATGGAGCAGGGCGGCAAGAAGCGGCTTCTGAAATGGCGCCATGGCGCTTCTGGTGGAATCACGATCGTTGTCATGAACAGTCGAACGATCAGCTCTGCCAGCAACGACGCAGCCGAAATAGTTGTCAGTCGCGCCGGATGAAATTTAGGCTCTAGTCCGTCTCTCAATACTTCTCACAAACATATATTCTTAGTTTTAAAATAGACTCGTCCCCTCAGACATTTCATTTATGTTTTGGACGAACAGTCTAAGCTGTATAGAAGCGACTGTGCTGAAGCAACATAGAGAGAGAGACTGTTCAAACAGCCAGGTTGGTTTGTTTAACGCTGTGTTTGAGTAACAGTGGTTGACTCAAAGAGAGAAAGACAAAAAATGAGAGAGAGAGAGAGAGTGGGGAGAAAGTGGAGGGCAGGGTGTGTCAACATCAGGTTAATGGTTTGTTCAGGGAAGTCTGTGTGTTCAACAGTCGACCGGCCGGCCTTTATCTGTGAAACAATGAGGTTTTTATTAAGAGCACGCACTTTTCATTCCTCTTATCGTTCTTACATAACTCACAATCTTTTCTTTCTTTAATGCACAGAGCAGATAGATGCTGTGCAGGTTGCTATGCATCTCTGAAATGCTGAACTTGTTGACAAAGTTTGCCGTGTTTGAGAGGCAGAACGTCACATCAGCTGTTCGACTCCATCAATCGATTTCCAGACAGACGCTGTGGTGAAAACTGAATTCACGCAGCCCGCAGCGAGGCCGAGAGGTAAAGCGATGAAAGAATTACAGAGCTCCATCATTCATTTCTCCCTCGACAGGTCGGCTGGACGTCACACTGACTCACGGCTGTCCGTCTGTCCGTCTCTCCATCATCACACAGACAGGTTAGCAGAAGAACAACAGACATAGACAAAGCAACACTGGCAAATTCCTCACAGTCAAAAGACGAACAAACTACGACCTAAACCCAGAGAAAGACCATTCATGAACACAGATACCATTTCAGGGACATTTTTAGTCCACAGCTCGTTAATTTATCTTTAGTTTTAAATGGGCAAGATAATGCCTTGCTCAAAGACAACTGGCTATTTGCAGCAACTGCGAGGGATTGTGGATTTTTTCAGTGGTTGAATGTAGATGACAGAAAATGAGGTGGAGGTGGAGAGTGATGGTAACAAACGTCCCCAGACGGACTTCAACCGAGGACAATGCTGTTCATGGTCATCAGTATTTCCCCCCCCCTACGGTTCATTATTTTCTGTTTTTGGTGAACGTCAAACAGGCTGCTTCGTCTCAAAGTTGCCAAAACACATCATCAATAAGTCTGTTTTGAATAAATTTGGACCCACAGTCCAAAGACAGAGCACTGAACTGTTTCACTTCCAGGTGTCCACACCTGGAAGTAAAGATCTGTGCTCGTCCTTTGACACCATCCAAAAGTTTCTATTGGTTAGTTCTCTGGGGTCCAAGCACTCTCCCAGGATTACCAATTAAACTAAACTAATTAAAACCATTGAAAGGGCCATTGAAAGCACCCCAGAGGGTTCATTGCTGGTTTATGAAGTTGAGTATGAAGTTACTCTGTTCAGATCATGGTCCTCCTGGGGGAATCTGATTGAATCTGATGGCTGTGAACTGAAGATGTCGTCCAAATCCAACTTAAAAACCTTTGTTCATTCATCGTCTTCCCTCGTTTCATTTGTATTTTCCCAGAGGTCTCCTGTTGGGGTGGAGAAGAGGAAGTAAATGGCAGCCGATGCCCACGTGACATTTGTCTCTTCCTGTTTCTTTGCATACGATTTGCATGCCTCTTTGTCTTTGTATTTCTTACTGATGATTCATCTGTGTCTATAATTTATTTAATTAGCTTAAGATTTGAGAACAATGCCACTAAAACCTTTCAGATCAAATCCAAACTCAAGTTTAAAGTCTGATCCAGAATCTAATCAAACTGTCCAACATCAAACATTCACCGTCCTCGAAACACGTAGCCTGCAGCATGAAAGAAACTCCACCAGACAGTAGTAATATCTGTGTATGTGTTATAAATCCACACCCTCTATTGAACTGCAGTCATCCATGCTTTCTTTACCACCTCCATCTCTCTCTACCTGTTGACTCATGTTCATCCATCCCTCCGCCTTTCTTTCCAAACTTTCCATCGAGCATCTGGCTGCGTCCCAGTCTGTGAGCCGTGAGTCTGTTTCTAGACTGAACAAGTCCGAATGGATCCGTGTGACGTGAAAGGCTGCTCTGAATGAACACGAGACACGCAACCGATAATCCCCAGAGTCCTGCTATCAGTAGTCTCTGCTCAACGGCACCATATTCCAGATGTTCTATGATAAATTATAGATTTCCTGCACATTATAAACCATCCTAAACATTTTCCCTTATCATCATATCCCTCTTTTTTCTACACCATTCGACCCTCCTCGTCCTCTCACTTCACTCGACTGGCCTCAGTGGTGGTTAAAGGTCCAGTGTGTGGGATTTAAGTTGCAACTGAATACTAACTCTCCCACGCCTCACCCTCTCCTTCCAAGCATGCAGGAAAAAAACTCAGGCTGTGAAATTCAAAATATCTAAAACAGTGTTTGGTTTGTCTGCTCTGTGGTACTGTAGAAAAATGGCGGTTCAACATGGCGGACTCTGTGGAAGAGGACCCGCTCTCACTGCAGATTCAAAGGGCTCATTTTAAGACAACGAAAACACAACAAGTGTCATTTTCAGGTGATTATACACTCATGAAAACATACTAATGAATATTGTATTCCCTTCCTACTAATAAATACTTCTAAATCTTAAAACACTGGACCTTTAAATATTGAATAAAACAACATGACATATATTTTTTGTTTCATTTATCAATAGACTCAGCATGCTGTAAGGCTGTGGACGTTTTATTCACGAGAGGAGGAACTACAGTTTTTTTTCCGTCTACACTAAGTCAATGTTTTCTTGCCCAAACACTGAGCTTCTCCGAGGCAGACATATCTGTCAATACTGTCATTGTTACAAATGTCGAGGTTAGCTTTAGAAGAATGTGCCGATACATCCGGTCTAAGACTTTCATATTAACCTGAATATCGATTAGATACGTGAAACACTTCGAAATAACATCTGCAGACTGCTGTGCTGACGTCTGCAAACTTTATTTATCACGAGCGACTCGATCCAAACGCTGAGGTGTAAAGTTACTCACAGACGTAATGTTTATTAGCTACAGCTTCTTAACCGCAGACAGACAGAGTCAGCGTCGGGCTCAAATCTGAATTCTGACGCTGAAGTTTGCTGATAAGAAAGAAAGAGGACAGACAACACGTGTGATTTCATCAGCCAGATGTGAATCACATCTTTAATGTTCACTATGAACCTCCTGCACGAGTCCGTCGTGTGTTAGAGTGAGACGTAACCTTAACGATAAAATTCAGTTTGATGTTTTTGTTGCATTTAAGGGCGTCAACACCTGAACGCACCATCATTTTGATTTCTCCCCCATCTCCCTGATCACGTCTTTATTTCTTCCCTTCCTTTTGTCCTGTATTTCCTCCCATCATCCCTCTTTCCATTGTGTGTATTTATATAATACGTGTTTGCTGTGTGTGTGTGTGTGTGTGTGTGTGTGTGTGTGTGTGTGTGTCCACGCCCACCTTCACCTGAGGCTGACGACGTTCCTGTCAGCGGTGAGACTTCTCTGAAATCAAACGCTCCCGCTCCCACACACACACACACACACACACACTATCAGGAACTATAAAAACATCATATCAGTGATGTGACTAAGCCTCGGTGACGTCGCTTCACATTATGGCCTAGTTGTTGGGTGTGTGTGTTTGATGCTCGGGTCAAAACAACGTGTGTGTGTGTGTGTGTGTGTGTGTGTGTGTGTGGGAAAAGCCTATATTTTACTACACGTACACACACACACACACACACACACACACAGTTAATTATATATAGACAGGACTGATTATAAAACACAGTTATAACCATTGTTTACTATAGTGTGTGTGTGTGTGTTTCCATGTAGAAATTGAACACGGGTGTAGCTCCCTGTTGAAAGCTACTTGCTATTCCACACACACACACACACACACACACACACACACTCTGCTGCCCTCTCATTCACTTCACCTTCAGTGCACCGTACAGGAGGGATAACACACGAATGCATAAACACGTTAACCGCACACACACATTTTCACCGGGCGGGTTGATGTCGTTTTGAGCGGCGTCTTCCTTTAAAGTCCCGCTAACGAGGAGGATAAATCTAATAACGCTAATCAAATCCTCGTGAACGGCGGGTTACATCAGGGGGGAGACTACGAACAGAGCGAGTGGAAGAAGACGAGAGGAGTGGATGGAGAATGTATGTCGGGGGTGAGGGTGGAGGGACGTACTGAGCGTGTCAGGATGGAGGCACAGATGAGGCCCACGGAAGGTCGATGGCTCGTAATGTCACTCCTGATACAGCAGAGGCAGAAATCAATGAGCTGTCTGTCTCACTCCGGTAGAAGCTGAAGCTCCCGCGATCCCGTGATTTTCTTCTTCTTCGTCGGCTTCGTAACTGGAAGTTTCAGGATGCAATGAGGTCAAAAATTCATCTTCTCTGGGGTGATTTACACGTTGAATACTCGAGATTATGTCGTGATCGAGCACACGTGAGGCCGTCGTCATTGCATATAGAAGAAATACGGGTTATCCCACAGAGCTCAGCAACATGTAGTTCAATTAAGTAGAGCGGCCTGCTCACTGATTCATTTGTGTTTCTTTAAAAGAATCACAGTTTTTCTGCACATTAGATTTTTGCAGTATTTGTTGTATCTCTGATGTAACCGAACAGATGCTGCAGGGCGAAACGAGCCCACGCTCACGGATCTGGCAGCGCGTCCGCACCAAGCGAGCTAAATCCGAAATGTTTTCTGACCCTGCGTCCACGCCGAGACGATGAATCGGTTTAACAATGGTGAAAGTCTGCTCAGACAAGTCGTGGGCTGTGTGGCAAATTTTAAAGTTGCTGAAGTACGTCTAGTTGTGATCATAAAATTGTGATTTAAACGATTAAACTTTTTTTCCCCCGTCTACACTAAGTCAATGTTTTCTTGCCTAAACACTGAGCTTCTCCGAGACTTTTGGTTTAACAATGGTGAAAGACCGATCAGTTGATGAACTGCTTTTCATTCAAACACTGCTTTCTAAATGACCTGATCCATGTGGACGTGCTGCTTTGACACTCTTCTAGCCACTCTGAGTTTTTGGGTTTCACCGGATAGCTTACTAAATCCACCAATGAGAGATGTTATAATAATAATAATTTCAATGAAGACTATTTGTTTTTTGCCAGATTAAGATGAAACACAGCTCATGGTAGTGTAAAGACGACTTGTTCATCTGCACGTTGAAAAACTGACGTTAAGTTTTGGCTGTGTATCAATATGACACCTGAATCATCGTCACTTGTCGTGTCGTCATTGATACAAAAAGCCACGTGGAAGAACGGCGCCAAAATAAAATGAATTAAACTGATGTGACCGAGAATTTAGCACCAACTTTGAGATTTGTTATGTGGAAATTCACGTCGCTTCTCTACTTTAAAAAGCCGCTCGGTTAATTCACGAAACCTCCCGTGATCTGCAGCGAGCCTCCGCGCCTTCACGACTGATTCAGAGTGCGAGGCCAGTTACGATGCCCCGAGGAGAGATTTATCTGAACGGCAACTCTCTGTTTAATTAGACACGACTTCTGAGTGTGTGGGTGGCAGATGGCAGAGGAGTGCCCCCGTTGGTTCTCTGCCATGGCTGGTAAAATATCAGGATGTGATACCACAAGCTCTTAATCACACGCACGCAATCCACCAGATCCACCATCCCTGTTCCCTGTTATCTGACAGCACAGGTGACTCACGCTCGCCATTCTCACCGCAGGATGTCTGCAAGTTCCATCACGTTACATCCAAAAATGTTCAAACTCCAGAGGGAAACGAGAGCTGCCTCGCTTTCCTCAAAGTCTCTGTGCTGTGGACGTCGACCCCGTGACCCTTCGGGTTCGTACAGACGCTTACAAACAGCTCAGAGACCTTCCTGCCTGTCTGAATCAAAGAGACTAAACATCTTAAACTTAAAGCAGCAGCAGAGCTCCTCTGCGCTCCGTGAGTCATCTGAAGATCCACTTTTACACAATAGTCTCACGCTGAATCATCTGTGGTTTGATAAGTCGCAAGTGTTTCCACATAAGAGGCCGGTCCGCGTTTAAGAAACACTGCTGACAAATGTTAAAACTGCACGCACGAGTGCTTCAAAGGAATCTGTGGCATTCAGATCATCACTACAATTGTTTTTTTAATCAGAGACTTCGACAGTTCTTAATTATCTCACTATTCACAGCTGCTTCAGGGTCCTTAAGTCCCCGTATTTCATAGATTTCATGTCAGCTGACCGAGCTAATGACAGCTAGCGGTTTGCTACTTTGTGATATTTTCAGTCAGCAAGCTCTGTAAATCACCTCGGCGGTGTAACGTTAGCATAACTTTATTCCCTGTTGGTCTCGAACGCAGTCCAGTCCGGCTGACGAGCCCGGTTCTGTTGCCTGCTAAGGGCAGATTCATTTAGCAGCAGTTAATTTGCAACTTTTTATGGTTTATCAGGAAGTGACAAAGTCTAAAATACCATGAAGAATACCTGAAAACACTAAAAAAACAACGTGACCAGCTTTCACTGACTTTAACTGGACTCGTAGCTGCTGTTAGCTAGCTTTAACTCTGCCATGAAGAGCATGCGATGATGCCGCAGTAACGTTACACAAACAGACTTTTTGGACCATTACTTCAGATAAAATACTAAATACTTCACTACAAGTGGAACACTACAACAAATCTTTATTATTATATATAAATGATGTTTTTTGACATCGATCACTGCTGTGTGTGTTGGGTTTGTTTGGTGAGGATGATTAAGGTTGACTCTGGCCTCGGTGTTCGAACATTTTGGCAACAGTGTCAATAATTTCAACATAATAAATCTGGATTTATCCAAAAGACCAAAGTGACCTCGCCCCTAAAAATGAAGAAATATTATCCCATCTAATGTCTTCTCATATTTGTCATGGATCACTTCATGTCAGACTGAACATGTCGTGACAGTCTGTCCGGCGCTGCTCGGCTGACATGTCGTTGGCGGCTGTACTTAATATTTCATCATTATTTTATGTCCTCTAATTCGACTACTGACCCCGCCGTATTTATTTTTGTCTGCCGATTTCCAACCCGAAGCTCTGCAGCGATTATGTTTTTATGAATCAAACTTTGACAGACGGAGCGGAGCAGGAAGACTTATACTGATTATATTTAGTATGTTATTTTAGAGGCTTAAAACAGAACTTCTGCTGCTGACCAGTCTAACGTGTCGAGCATTGACATGTCAGTGTTATCTGCACAGTCGTGCAGAGTACGCACTTTAACAGGACAGGAAGTCAATGAGCGCTCATTAGTCCAGACACAGATATTGATATTTTGATTACCAAAATAAAAGCGGTCTGATGAAATGTTTGAATTTTTTTGACAGGAGCTGATGATTAACTTTATTGATTCGTCTGCTGATGAGTTTCTCAATGAATCGATTAGTCATTTGCTCCATCAAACGTCAGGACATTATGAAAAACAAACTGAATTTCTCAGAGAACAAAAGTTTGACCAACGGTACAAAACCCAAAAATATTCAGTTCACTCTGATGGAAGACTGCAGCGTCTTCATGTTAGAGAAACTGGAATGATGAAATGTTTGGATAACTGGTTATCATATTACAGCTGCAACTAACACATACTGATTTTAATATCAACCAAGACCGGAACTAATGAATATTTTCCTGACCGGTTAATCTGTCGATCATTTTCTCGAGTAATCGATCGAGTTGTTTCGTTTGAAAAATGTGAAAAAGCTGAAAAATATTCAGTTTACTGTCACAGAGGAGCAAAGAAAGCAGAAAAATGTCATATTCAAGAAGCTGAGATCAGAATTTGGACATTTTACAACGTTTAATAGTCACCAGATAATCAGCTAATCGTCAGAGCTTTGATCAAAACAGATAGAAGATAAGTGTTGTTAATATTTTGGCCTGCTCATGTATGGAAATATTAGAAATCCAGTGTAACACTTCTGGAACAGTAAACATGTTTATTAACAGTGTCAACAAAAGCTGAAACATGATCGGCGTCATAAAATCATTTATGGCTGAGCTGTTATTGTTGGATCACGTTGGACTGTGCCTAATAAAGCGGCCGCTCGGTGTCGTTTAGTTTGTCACCATGCTCCGTTTATCCGTCTGGCATCACTCGAGCTGCTCTGACGTACACTCAGCGTTATTATCATGAACTCTACTTTCCAGGTTTTGGTGACGTTGTCAGAGAGGTCATAATTCTACGTACTGAAAGGCAATCAAAGCGTCCACGCTCTTAATCCTGCATAACTTTAAGCCTTAACATAATCTGAACAGGTGAGTTGTATAAAAATTCACCCTCAGTACAGTTGTCATGAACGGGGAAATTAGCTATAGAGACCAAAACTGTTTTTTGTACCAGGCTGTAAACATGTTTATTTCTGCTGTGAAGTTGGACATTTTAACATGGGGACTTATGGAGACTGACTCACTTCTGGAGCCAGCCTCAAGTGGACGACAAGAGGAACTGCAGTTTTTGTGCACTTCACTTCGCGAGGTTGCATTAATGATCTCTCTGACGGCGTGACTCAAATCTGAACACGTGCATCTAACGAAGTGGACGATCGGTCAAGAACCAACGCGTTCAGGGGACGACGATCAACATCTGAGCAGTGAGACAGACAGACAGACAGACAGGCAGCAAAAGGGCAGCCTGCTTAACAAACATCAAAGAGCACACAGCTGGTAAAATCCACCCCCATCCAGCTCTCTGTTACCCTCTCAGATGGCCCACTTCCAGTTTTAACCTCAGCTCATTCATTACCCAATCAACATCAGCAGCGCTCACATCCACTCAGTCTAAATGCAGTCCATAATAACCCATATTCCATATTCCAAGGGTCAGAAGCATCGGACGAGCTCCTCCTTATTTATAAATCTGTTTTTTTAACCTGCCGAAGAAGTCTGAGAGGTTCTGACAGCAGATGTTACATTTGAGGAAGTGAAACAAATCTCCATTTAGAATGAATGGAGCCAACACAGGCCTCTATTTCTAACACAAACCTCATTTTTAATCACCTATTCTGACATTATTAAGCATGTGTGTAAAGGAGGAAGCTAAAAATGATTTTATGAAAAGAAAAAGGGGATTAAAAAGAGCAAAAGGCAGAAAAAAGGAGAGAAACATGGAGATTATTTTGAAAAACAAGCCCTGCCTTTCAAAATAAAATGCAAAAGCAGGTAAAAATATGCTTTAAACACGCTGAGGTGACATAAAAGTTGAATTAATTAGATTTTTTTACCTTCATGTCGTTCATGATGAGCTGGAAGAGCCCTCCCAAGGCGCTGCATTCCTTCTCTATACCCGCATCCATTTTTCCGACAGGCTCGGAAAAATTCCTCCTTAAACTTCCCAACAAAAAAAAAAGAAAAGAAAGAAAGAAAGAAAACTTCCAACCAAGTTTTTTTTTTTTTTTTTTTTTTAGAAAAATACTCCAACAGAAGAATCAATGGAGGTTTAGAGAGGAGAAGAGAAGAGAAGGAAGGAGGGAGTTAGAAAACACCCTGAGGGCAAAGTCCAAAAGAAACAGCCCCAAAAACAGCGCTGGAAACCGGGGGAAAAAAACACACACACACGGCACGGGGGGAGTAAGCTCCAGGTCGACCGTTAGGCTTCCACAGTCAGCCGATGCTACCGGCCGGCCAGCTTGATAAACGTCCGAAAAAACACCACATCATGCCGGACTCACGGAGCAGACTATCCGGGGGGGAAAAAATGTCTGACTTTAAAGTTTAGCCCGGCTCGGTTTGTTGGAGAGACTCGAGCTAACCGCGGCGAGCTAACTAACTCGGCTCGGCTAGGTTAGCGTTAACTCGGCTAGCAACCTGTGACTGTGTCTATGTGTGTGTGTGTGTATGTGCGTGAAAACACACACACACACACTCCCTGTGATCAATCAGTTCGGATCAAATTAATCGATACGGATCTTATCTGGCGGTTTTTAATCCAGCGGGCAGTCGTTGGTGGTTTCACGGTGTTTTCCTCCGAGTTTAACCGACACACGGTGAGAGGCACACGGGCACAGCCAGCCGTCTTCCTCCGCTCACTCTCCAGCGGGAGTCCGAACCTAAAGTGAATGAGTGTATCCACGAACACAGGCAAGGCAGCTGAACACACACACACACACACACACACACACACACACACACACACACACACACACACACACCGGGGCAACAGTTTCAAAATAAAAGCATTCAATACAGCAATCAAAAAACATAGATAGATAGATAGATAGATAGATGCAGTAGCAGCATGCAAACATACATAAAACATACACTAGAATTAACCTGTAACACAGTATCCATACGTTAAAATTAACCTGAGATAGATCTAAATTTAAATATGTACAGAGGAATAAAAAATGTGCAGAGAAATTAAACATTTGCATAGAAGATAAATATATAACTGTGTTAAGAAGTTAACCCGTGCTAAACATCTATACAGAGACTATATAAAAATCAGTATATATGAATCAGAAGACAAGATAAATAATGGTATAAATATAAAGTATATAAAATATAAAATAGAATAAAATATAGAAAGAAACAGAGATAAAATTGTGTCTTTTCACAGAAGTGTTGCAGCAAGGATGTATTGTACAATGAATAGACAAATATAAATAGAGTTCACATCATAGAAAAATACTTACTATTAAAATATGGATATCTATCTATCTATCTATCTGTCTGTCTATCTATCTATCTATCTATCTATCTATCTATCCTTTATGTGTAGTGTTGTTACTACAATTAGTTCTCTTAATGCTGAGCTGACCGTTTTTTCTCGTCCAACACATTTTATTCATACTTTTGACCCTGTGTTAACCTGCATATGACAAATAAAATTCAGTCATTATTTTGATTAATTGGTCGTTTTGGGCCGTAAAATGTCAGAGCAGATGTCCTCAAATGTCTACAAAGAAGAATAATTTAAAAAGATAAGACACATTATGTGGAGTGTTTGCTCTTTGCACAGCAGATTTCATTGTACAAGGTGCAAAGACAATAAATAATTCAATTCAAATTATCCACATTTATTATGACGATACTTGAATTATTGTACTTTTTACTTTAAGTGTGTAATGACTTCCTTTACAGATTCAAGCGAATGCTACAAAATATAATCAACAGTTATGACATATTATTATTATTATTATTATTATTATTATTGTTGCAAAAAAATAAGAATTTATTGATCTCCTGGTGAAATTCATAAGAAACCAATACACACAGTATAAGATCAGATGAAATGGTTCATTCTGCTTAACAAGTCTTCTTATACTTATATTTTAATGATGATACTTTTCACAGAGTATTAAAGGAGCTCTACAGGTGACAAACAGGCATGAACAGAAAGAAATAAACCTTCAATGTTTTTGTAAAGAAAATGAAATAAGCATAATGAAATAATACACATGTGGAATAAAAAAAATGCAATGTAAAGAGATTCATTCAGGCTTCACTGTTAAAATGTCACAATACAGCAGGCTATAAATAAGTGCCGAGCCACACGAGTCCATACAACCTACATTCACAGAATCCAGGTCGTGTGGAGACGACTGTGGCTCATACAGGAACATTTTAGGAAGACGAGGCCTCCTCGAGGGAACAATGAGGACCAAACTACAGTACCAGTCTGTCTGTTGAATGACTTCACTGTACAGCTGTAATCTACACTCACTGACACCAAGTAAATGTGACTTATAAACTTTATAATATGACATTTTAAAATGACAAAAAAAAAAAAAAAAAAGTATTTCAATTTTAATTATTTGCGGCTTTTATTTTGAACGTGCTCGTTGAACGTTGACTTCCGCTGGCTTGACGCTGCTGCGTGTCTGTGGACTGGTGGTGGACGTTTGTTGTGTGTCGAAGACGAGGCGGGCCGCCGGGGCGGAGCTACTGAGAGCAAAGTGAAAGACTTTTTCCCAAAGTGGGGGGAAAAAAAGTGACTTCACTGAAGAGGACATACAGGAATATCAACAATTACAACTTTTAGCAATTAAAACAAAACAAGGAACATATAATATGTATCTGAATAATTTTATACAAATATATAAAATAAAAATTGATAAACATTTGTTTATTAAGAGTTTAAGTTACTTTCGAGCAGTGCTTTCCTACACCAGGTCTACCAAGAACACAAGAAAACATGATAAATGTGAATATTTAAAAATATTAATTAATGTTTCTGCTGTAATTACCTGAACTCAGCGCTGTGTGTCTGTGTTGTTGTTATTTCTCCCCAGTTTGAGCTGACGGAGGTCATCAGGTCGAGAGACAATCAGCTTCAGACATACTCCGGTGACCATGTGACTGATGGGGGGACGCCAAGGTGGCATTACTGCCAGCGATGTCAGCTGCTGGGAGAACATTATTGACAATGTTGAGTTAGTTATAATGGACACAAATTGGACGACATAACAACATTTTATTCTTATCTGTAAATCACTGTGATTGGTCAGGTATGCAGGTATTTAATTACATTTAATCAAATGTTATTTATGCAGCACCAAATCATTAAGAGTCATCATAGTCGTCATTTCCAGTAAGTGCACAACGAATCGAGACAACACTACCCTGCTGAAATGAGCGTGTGCACAGTGTGCTGCGTAGAAGTGTACTAACTGAGACGCAGCACAGGCCTGGACTGTACTCTTTATAATATTATTTACAGACACCCAACAGTTCCCACCATGAGTGAGCACTTGGCGACTGAGGCAAGGAAAAAACGTCCTTCGAGAGGCAGAAACCTCGAGCAGAGCCCGGATCACCGGGTTTACGTGATTTACAGAACATGTCAGAAATGGAATATAACACACATAACTATGTTTTCATTACATTACAACCTCCAAAAACTGCAGTTCCTCTGTTGTCCACTTGAGGCTGGCTCCAGAAGAAGTGAGTCAGTTTCCATAAGTCCCCATGTTAAAATGTCCAACTTCACAGCAGAAATAAACATGTTTACAGCCTGGTACAAAAAACAGTTTTGGTCTCTATAGCTAATTTCCCCGTTCATGACAACTGTACTGAGGGTGAATTTTTATACAACTCACCTGTTCAAATTATATAAAGGCTTAAAGTTATGCTGGATTAAGAGCGTGGACGCCATCATCCCTGTTTCTAGGATACGGTTTGGTTCTTTTGTCTTTAACTGTAAGACCACAGACAGGAAACCACTGTCACATACTCAATAGTGACATAACATAAATATAATACAGTGTTTATACAGTGTTGTGAATTAGTTCTACACAGCATGTTCATATTCAGCTCATACCTGTTATTCTGTCATGTGTCAAAGTGTGCACACGCTCAGTGTATTTGACTGATTCACCCGGCAACAAGCTGAGTCACAGCGTTCGCAGCCTTCCAGCCAGTCTGATTACCATGGCAACCGGCATGCCACAGTGGTGTGTGTGTGTGTTTGTGTGTATGTGTGTATGTGTGTGTGTCTGTTTTTGCTGAATCACGGGAACGCCATCTACTGATCACACACCAACCTGGTTTCCATGGAGACGGAATGATAAAACAACAATAAAACATAATAAATTTGTATTATGTTCCTATTTTTACACACAGATCTGCTTCAGTCAGTGATTTGAACACATACCTGCTATGTTTAGCGACTACAACACATTTTTCTAACTTCCTTATTTTCTTCATCACGTGTCAAACAGGTGAAAAAAATCATTATTCATTCATTTTAATTATTTTTTTAAGTGTTTGTTGTTGTGATGTTCATTTGCAACAACACAAGAAATACTTAGCTTCAACCTCCTCTTCGGCCTCTTCTCCTCTGCCATTATGTCCATAGAGGCTACTGTGCCTGGTTACAGTGGCCACTTGCCCAGCTCTGGTTCTGGCACGACACCGGCCACACTCCCCTTTTCCCTATTGGTCCAAAAAACGCCTGTGGTACAAACACTAACACTCCCTCGGTGCTCTGAGCTCACAGTCCGGGCAGACCTGAGCTAACATTAGCTAACAGCAGCTAACAAACTGAGCTAACATGAGCTAACAGCAGCTACAGCTGTCAGCAGTTTACTTCACTGTCCATCAGGAAACTCTGTAAATCACAGAGAGTTGAGGCGGAGCAGCCGGAGGACATCAGAGGGAAAACCAGAAAACATTTTCTCCATAAAATATGATCCAGTTTCACCAAAATCAGTGAAATAGTTGGTGGTGTGTGACTTACAGAGTATGAGATGTGCAGAAACCTCAATCAGAACCTGGCTTGGTTGACTTAAGAGAAGGAGAGAGACAAAGATGCACAGAAGGAATAACAACAATGAATACCAAATATGACTAATAATGATGGTAATAATAATAATAATAGTATTTGGATGTCAGGCAGGACCACAGTACTTGAACTAGGGTTAGCCATGATCTGTGAGAACACAGTGGAGGATGCTGACATCTAAAGGCAAACATGAGGAACGACGACAGCTTTGAACTCAAAGCGTCTTTAATCCTCCTGATCTGCTCGACGTAGAGAGTAAATAGTAAATATACCAATATACAGAACTAACTGAACAGCTGTTCCCAGTGTCTAAGGTAAGCAACAGATAATCACTTTGGAATGAAACTCACCTTTGTTTTATTGGTGTTACAGGTGTATTAAAAGGCTCTACGTCACCTGACTCATTTCAGGCAAAGGGAAAATTTGTTTGTCAAAGGAGGGACACAAATAGACAAAAAGAATTACTCTACGTTCATATCGTAGAAGAGAGAGAGAACAGTTTCAGAAGGGGAAATGCTGCAACATCAACCTGCTACGACTTTTATTAAGTGAAGCAGCTTTTTTTTTTAATTTCTAGAGACAGAAGCTGTAACTGGTTAACGTCTGTTTTTTCAGTTTTGCTCAGAGAGAAAATGGCTTCCAGATCAGAGGAGGATCTCTGCTGTCCGGTCTGCCACGACATCTTCAGAGATCCTGTCGTCCTGTCGTGCAGCCACAGCTTCTGTAAAGACTGTGTGCAGAGCTGGTGGAGAAAAGATCCAACACAGGAGTGTCCAATTTGTAAGAAACGATCATCGAAGACTGAACCACCTGTTAGTCTGGTGTTAAAGAACCTGTGTGACAGCATTTTACTGGAGAGAGATCAGAGATCTTCAGAGGCTCTCTGCTGTCTGCATTCTCAGAGACTCCAACTCTTCTGTCTGGACCATCATCAGCCGTTGTGCGTCATCTGTCGATTTTCAAAAATACACACCAACCACAGATTCAGACCCATCGATGAAGCTGCAAAGGATCACAGAGAGGAGCTCCAGACATCCCTGAAACCCTTAAAAGAGAAACTGAAGCTGTTTGAACAAGTTAAAGGAAACTACGATCAAACAGCAGAACACATGAAGGTCCAGGCCCGACACACAGAGAAGAAGATTAAGAAGCACTTTAAAGAGCTTCACCAGTTTCTAGAAGAGGAAGAGGAAGCCAGGATCACTGCTGTGAGGAGGGAAGAGGAGCAGAAGAGTCAGATGATGAAGGAGAAGATGGAGGCTCTGAGCAGAGAGATAGCAGCTCTGTCAGACACAATCAGAGCCACAGAGGACGAGCTGAGAGCTGAAGACGTCTCATTCCTGCTGAACTACAAGGCCGCAGTGAAAAGAGTCCAGCAGCGCCCCCTGCTGGATGATCCAGAGTTACCCTCAGGAGCTCTGATAGACTGCACCGAACACCTGGGCAACCTGAACTTCAACATCTGGAACAACATGAAGGACATGGTCTCCTACACTCCTGTGATTCTGGATCCAAACACTGCTCATCCAGAACTCGCTCTGTCTGAAGATCTGACGAGCATGAGACGAGGAGAGGAACAAAAACTTCCAGACAACCCAGAGAGGTTTGACTCTTATCGCATTGTTCTGGGCTCTGAGGGTTTCGACTCAGGGTCTCACAGCTGGGATGTCGAGGTTGGAGGCAATGCAGACTGGTTCCTGGGAGTGGCAACAGAGTCTGTTGAGAGGAAGGGAGAGATCGGCCTACAGTCTGGATTATGGGGGATAGGGCTCTGTAATGGTGAATTGACAGCGTGTTCACTGCCTGGTGAAGTCACAATTCTCTCGATGAACAAGAAGAAGCTCCAGAGGATCCGACTTAAACTGGACAGTAACGAAGGAAAGCTGTCAGTGTCTGATCTTGACACTAACACACACATATACACCTTCACACACATTTTCACTGAGAAGTTGTTTCCATGCTTCAGCAATCTGAATAAACTCCCACTGAAGATTTTGCCCTTTAATGCCTCTGCAACAGTGAAACAAGTTAATCAGGAAGAACACAGTGATGATGAGTCACTGGTGTCAGAATGAAAGCTAATTCAACAGTAATATTGTTCAAATATGGTTTAAAGTACTACCAATACACTGTACATTTGGTTTGTTATTCAATATCTCCAATATACAAATGATCCCATCTGTAAAAGAGTTTTTATTTAGTCAAACCTGAACTTTTGTCATCATTTTAAAGATCCAGTGTGTCAGATTTACGGGTCTGTATTTTACCAAATATGTTAGAAATGGAGCAGCTTGTCCAGGGTGTACCCCGCCTCTCACCCAATGTCAGCTGGGATTGGCTCCAGCCCCACCGCGACCCTAGTGAGGATAAGCGGTTACAGATAACGTATGTACGTCTGTATGTTCGAAATGGAATATAACATGCATAACTGTGTTTTCATTAGTGTATAACCGCTTGAGTTCACCATGTTGAACCGCCATATTTCTATCAAGCAGCAACTTCCGTGGCTGTGAAGTGAGGCCAAGTGTTTTATGTGCTAAAAACTGCAGTTCCTCAAACGTCCACTTGAGGCTGGCTCAAAGATGACAAAGATGCACAGCTGGAATAACAATAATGAAAACTACAACTATGATTCTGATCAAAATATGACTAATAATGATGGTGATAATAATAATAATAGTATTTGGATGTCAGGCAGGACCACAGTACTTGAACTAGGGTTAGCCATGATCTGTGAGAACACAGTGGAGGATGCTGACATCTAAAGGCAAACATGAGGAACGACGACAGCTTTGAACTCAAAGCATCTTAAATCCTCCTGATCTGCTCGACGTAGAGAGGGTGGACACAAAAACAGGAACAGCTCGCAACGTCGCAGCCTCAAACATGAACCTCAAATCTGAATCAATGAATTCGATACTTTGTCTTCATTGGCTTGTTTCAGATTTGAGATTAAAAACGCGTAAATCAGCAGCAACCCTGAGGACAAACGACAGCTTTGATCTAAGTCTGCACGACATGAAGAGAGTCGACACGAAGACTGGAACAGCTCACGACATCGCAAACTCAAAATCAAACCACAGACCTTAAGACTCAAGACAAGTTTTGACAAGACGCAGGAAAAATACATGTTACATGTTGGAAATGACACAAGCAAATATCTGTGTAGACAGATGATGTATGGGTGCCAGTTTTTGTCAAAAATAAATGTGGAACTATGGGAGCCAATAAGGGACAAAGCTCTGCTAAACTGACACTCAATATATTTATTGTTATTTATATCAGTTTAAACGTGAATTATTCAGTGTGAAATATGAGAAACATTCATACAGCTCAGCAGCTCTGCGTGTGATCTTTTAAAGGAGCAGTGTTGGGTAAACTTTAGTAATGAAACTCGGCCCTGGTGTATTAGAGGTCTATCAAAGCTCGGCCTCTCCACCTGACTCATCAAAAACAAACAAGGACAGGATTTGTTTACTTCACGAAACAGACGATACGATCACCTTCAGACAAAAGTCTGAACTTCCACATTCAGAGCGTCACACGGGAAAATACTGCAACGTCAACCTGCTACGACTCCAAACACTGAACGTGAGTTTTATTAAAGAAATACATGATTCAAATGGACTTTGATTTATTTGAATGGTGTATTTTTTCATGTATGTGATTGAACTTTCTACAGAAGGCAAGGACGCCATGAATGATTAACTTTGTGTCTGTTGTGTTTTCAGCTTTAATGGCTTCCAGATCAGAGGAGGATCTCTGCTGTCCGGTCTGCCACGACGTCTTCAGAGATCCTGTCGTCCTGTCATGCAGCCACAGCTTCTGTAAAGACTGTGTGCAGAGCTGGTGGAGAAAAGATCCAACACAGGAGTGTCCGATTTGTAAGAAACGATCATCGAAGACTGAACCACCTGTTAGTCTGGTGTTAAAGAACCTGTGTGAGGCCTTCTTGTTGGAGAGAGATCAGAGATCTTCAGAGGCTCTCTGCAGTCTGCACTCTGAGAAACTCAAACTCTTCTGTCTGGACCATCAACAGCCGGTGTGTCTCGTCTGCAGAGATTCAGAGAAACACACCGACCACAGATTCAGACCCACCGATGAAGCTGCAAAGGATCACAGAGAGGAGCTCCAGACATCCCTGAAACCCTTAAAAGAGAAACTGAAGCTGTTTGAACAAGTTAAAGGAAACTACGATCAAACAGCAGAACACATGAAGGTCCAGGCCCGACACACAGAGAAGAAGATTAAGAAGCACTTTAAAGAGCTTCACCAGTTTCTAGAAGAGGAAGAGGAAGCCAGGATCACTGCTGTGAGGAGGGAAGAGGAGCAGAAGAGTCAGATGATGAAGGAGAAGTTGGAGGCTCTGAGCAGAGAGATAGCAGCTCTATCAGACACAATCAAAGCCACAGAGGACAAGCTGAGAGCTGAAGACGTCTCATTCCTGCTGAACTACAAGGCCGCAGTGAAAAGAGTCCAGCAGCGCCCCCTGCTGGATGATCCAGAGTTACCCCCAGGAGCTCTGATAGACTGCGCCAAACACCTGGGCAACCTGACCTTCAACATCTGGAGCAAGATGAAGGACATGGTCTCCTACACTCCTGTGATTCTGGATCCAAACACTGCTCATCCAAACCTGATCCTGTCTGAAGATCTGACCAGTGTGAGACACGGAGAGAGACAGAAGCTTCCAGACAACCCAGAGAGGTTTGACTCTTATCGCAGTGTTCTGGGCTCTGAGGGATTCGACTCAGGGTCTCACAGCTGGGATGTAGAGGTTGGAGACAGTCCAGGATGGGTCCTGGGCGTGGCAGCAGAGTCTGTTAAGAGGAAGGGAGAGATCGGCCTACAGTCTGGATTATGGGGGATAGGCCTCTATGAAGGTGAATGCACAACATGTTCATTACCCGGTCCATACACGGTTCTCCCAGCGAAGAAGCTCCAGAGGATCAGAGTTCATCTGGACTTTAACAGAGGGAATCTGTCATTCTCTGACGCTGATACAAACACACACATTCACACCTTCAAACACACCTTCACTGAGAAGATGTTTCCAGTGGTTACCTCTGGGAACAAACTCCCACTGAAGATATTACCAGCAGTCTGTGATGATGACGGGTTTGATGATGTTGTTAATTTCGTGGACTGGAGTTACATTTTTGAGTTAATATCTCTGCAACAGTGAAACAAGTTAGTTAAGACAAAGATGACAATCCAAAAGGTTGTACATCTGGAAAAATAAACCAAACCCACAAATGATCTTCTTTGTAGAAGTTTAGTCAAACTTTAAATAGAATCATCACTTTAAAGGTGCCATGTGTGAGACTTTGAGGCATTTTAAGTAGAATTATTTTGTTTTAATCAATTTTATTGCAGGTTGTGACTTAAAAATGAGCCCTTCAACAACTCGGCACAGACTTTCCAAAGATCCCGAGGTCCTTCTTCTATCTCCACCTCCATACAGTACCAACTTGTTTTCTGAATGTTACATAAAGAACCTTTAACGCTGCCTTAGTTGCTGTTTCAGATAAGAACCACTCAATAAGTGTTTTATTTCACCACAAAGTCTTTCAATGAAGACGATGCCAGTGTCCACTCAGGTTAAAGCCGACCAATTTACCTTCTAGTTTGCATGTGTCATATAAAATAATGCTCACAGGAAGCCGAGTTCATCCAAGTAACAAACCTGAGCTTGAATATTTCTGGTGAAATAAAAAAATGTTTTAAAAAGTTCCATGTGAGCTTTAATTTGTGAACTTTTTAGCAAATATTGCAAGTTCACGCACCGCAGTGTCTAATTCTGTCATTGTTTTCATTGATTTGTTGTCGCTACATTAGGACGCCTGTCTCGTCACGTGAATGTTAATTAGCTGCGATGTCTTGCTCGTACAATCCATCTTCACCAGTGAGGAATGATTAATATGATGAAGTTTGGTGTCTAATTTAACTTTGTTATAAAGTTATAAATAATATGACTTCCCTTTTTAAATGTGTGTTAAATTTCACAATAATGGCGGTAGTGGGTGTGTGAATTGAGAATATATGATGATAATATATTGTATGAAAATACAGCAAAAGTTAAAGGAGGTGGTGCTGCCTCACAGGAAACATGGCTCATGTTGATGTTTTAACATCTTAAGACGTCAAATTAACTTGTTAAGACACAATAATAATAATAATAATAATAATAATAATAATAATAATTTGTAAGCACGTAAACAAACTACATTAATAAAATTTCTCGACACCAAACATGTTTTCTGAAAAATGTTCTTTTAATAGAAACCAACAGACAAAGGAACATGGAAAACATCGCTCTGACTGTGGATACAGATGGAAACTTACTGAAATATTTCAAGTCGTGTTTTTTTTTTTTTTTTACTGCATATCAGAAAAGACATTCAGATGGAGGAGTTCTGCTGTCAAACTAAATATATTGCTGTGAACGATGTGATGTCTTGAGGCACTGCTGGTTCCTCACAGGCAGGAGGTGTTCAATCAAAATAACAAAAACAAAAGGCTGAATTTAATAACCTTTAAATAAATATGTAAGATCTGATTTGAAGTCTTCAACCTCTCGGCCTGTGGTTAAACTGATTAATTATTAATTGAATGAATCAACTGACAAAAACTGACAATCTCACCCTGACTTTCTTGCTTTCTTTACGATTACAGCTTCTCTTCCACGTTACTAACCATCAATGGTTACTGTAAATGAAAACACATACATTACAGCTGAAATCAACATGATTTTTACACTGCATTATTACTCTAACGTGAAGTTACAGTGGTCAATACATGTGGAAATAACACCACACCAATGCAAATCCGTCTTACAAACCAGTGCTGGTTATCCGTCATTCATTCAACGTTAAATTATGATTCTGATGTTACAAAAGCAGCAAATTAAACAGAGGAATTACAGAAAATATATATATGTTACTCTGTTTTGTAATCATTAAAGATTTACAAAGATATCAAGTAGGTACAGTCGCTTGTTAGGTGACTACAGATGTTATGAACATAGAAAAATAAAATAAAGCACTGTAGAGTCAAACAATAATCCAAAATATACATACGTAGAAAAGTATATAAAGAAAGGAGCAGGAATTAACTTTGAACATGTGTGTGACAGTGTAGTGTTGTAAAATTAAACACTGAACATATTTAAATATGGAAACATGTTAATTATTTCCAATCGTACGTCGTTACATAGAGCGAGGCTGAGGCAAAGCGTGTCGTTTTGGTCATGCATGATGCTGACTGCTTACAGGACTGTAGTGATCATCATCTTTTCTACCTTCTCTCTCCATCTTATCCCCACCTTACTGTCTCTTTCTGACCTCTTTTTGCATCCATCTTCAGCGACTCCATGTCATGTGACCGGGTCAGATCTTTACAGGTTTACGATTGCTCACTTGTATAAATCTACCATGATTTGCACCAATTAAAAATCCTGAATGAACATGAACTCAGCTGTTTGATTACATCATATTGTTTAGCAGTCGTTTAAAAAGTAATACAGAAATCCAGTCCAGTTGATTTTAGCTTATCACAGACAAGTGCCATTGCATTGTTTGACCATTAGGTGGCGCCGACAAACTGTAAAATGTCTCGCTCAGTGCAGAGTCACGTCTTTCTTAACCAAATTTAAGGGATCGTCTTAAAAAGGTTTGTGGTTTTAAACCAATATGGCTTAAATATAGTTCAGTACTGGTCAGACTCAAGGTGAAAGTCATGCTGGAGTTTACAGCGATCACCTAAACGCACCATCTATCCCTCCACCTCATCCTCCGTCAGGTCCTTGGTTTTCCTCATTCTCCCTCCAACTTGCACATGACCAACTGACCTGTGGTTTTATTGGCATTCCCCTTCAAGACGCCTCAGGTAGGTCTAGAGGCAGATCTACAGCAGGGTATCAGACCCGTTCGGACCAGTACCAGTCCAGTCATAGAGCCCACTTAGCAGTGCGTTTGATTTGTGGTAAAACATGACTTAGTGGCTTTTGTTTGCAGCATTTTCCAGTTTTGTCCGGATCTGATCAGAGTTGATCAGTTCGCTTCAGTCCACTCGATCTTCCTGTCCGAGGAAACCTGCTACGAATCCACGACGCAAACCCCTGCTTCTGTCTGAGCGGTCACCCGTCTGTCCACCCATCTGTCCATCAATCTGTCCGCGGTCAAATCCCCCTCTTCTCTTCCCTCACCCTCCCTCTGTCTCTTGGCGAGGTCGCTAGCGATGGCCAGCGCTCCTCCCTTCAGGAACCTGACAAAGTTCTCGCCAACTAACGGCCCCATGGCGTACATGCCTGGCCCGTCCGCCGCAACCACTTTGTTCGTGAACGGGTCCACCTCGATCGGGTTCCTCCGGCATGAGATTGTCTCGTCAGGGTTGGTGCCGAGTGGACATCCGTTGTCGTCCAGAAAGGAAAGATTGGGGTGGGCGCCGATCAGAATGAGCGCCTTGGAGACCTGGACCACCGTCCGCTGACCGGAGTCCGACTCCAGGACGCACTTCTGGTCAGGCCGGAACTCAACGACCCTGTAGCGTGGGAAGCTCAGGTAACCGGGGTAAGAGGAGGGGGACGATGAAGAGGTGGTGGAGGAGGATGGAGGGAGAGAGGAAGGAGAGGAAGGGGTGGAGTGATGATTTTGGGAGTAGTCCTGTGGTGGAGGGTTCGGCCGGTACTGCTGTTGGGTCATCATCTGGTGAACCTGGAGGCAAGAAGACAGAAAGAGTAGTTGAGATAAAGCGTTGACTGGTCCATTGCTTGGTCAGCCAGCAGCTTCAGGTATCAAACTCTCCTCACCTTGTGATACTCTGGGTAGAGCAGTTTGGGCAGCTGGTTGAAGATGAGGCCGGGGTCGGTGACGGAGCGCCTGAAGGCGTGGTAGACGGGTGTGTTGAGATGGTGGGCGGCCAATACCGCATCGGCCGCCGTGAGTCCTGCCCCCACCACCAGCACCGGGTCCGATGACTGGTCGAGCTCGCCCCGAGAGATGGCTGCCTCCAACTCCCAGAAAGAGTGGCAGACGAAGGGCAGGGACTCACCCTCTACGCCGAGCCTTGCCGGGATGTCGTGGGTCCCCGTCGCCAACACCACGTTGTGGGCCAACACGGAGAAAGGCACCTCCTCGGAAACTGAAGAACCATCTAACGGGAGGAGGAGGAGGAGAGAGTGAAGGTTGACATCTTTCATTTTTAAACAACACGCTGATTGAGAGTGTTTTCATCCACCGTACCTCCCAGCTCTCCACCCTCTCTCCGCTGTAGTCCCATCACCCTCCAGCAGGGCGGCGCCCCCTCCTGGCTGCCGGGCTGTCTGGTTACAGAGGTGACGGTGGTTCCACAGGCAAAGCTCTGCTCCAGGGACATCTGGGAAACGTAATGCTCGTAGTAGGAAGCTATCTCCGCCGGTGTGGCGCGGTCATTTCGTACATTTCTGAAAGAAAATAAAATATATATTAACATGATATTTATATAACATCTTAAAAAACAAGAGTTTGTTGAACTACTGTTGATAAACAAGCCTGAGAGAGCCAAACAGGAAGTATGAAGGGTCAACCCAAATCAGTTGTTATGGTACCAAATTGTCTATTTATGTAAATCAGGTGGAGTTCAGCTGAGCTGGAGTCATTTGAAAAACAAACTAAGAGAGAGGCGAACACAAACATCCTCTGCTCCGTGCCTCGTATTTGTTTATGTGGTACTAAAACCATTATATGGTGATCCCAGCTGTGTAATCTTTAATCTACTTTGTACAATCACAATGTTTTCTTTGTTACAGATCTTAACTAACAGCAGCCATGAGAGTCTCAACAAGGAACTGGTCATTCCTCACTGGAGTTAAGATAAAGTCCTATTGTTTGAAGATAAACATAGATCAGCTACATATCACTGACTCATGCTATCATTACAAAGACAGCGTGGCTGTTACGTCTGAATAACCTGGCCTCGCCTAACCAAGCCTGCTAGTTGGATAGTTCGCTAACTAACAAGAGTAGTTCTGAGTTATCGGCTAGCAAAGCTGTTCGGGTTGTCAGCCAGTTAAAAAGTTTGCAAGTTGACAACTTTTGAGTGCAGGTATTAGTGATATCACATCACCAACAACTTTATTTATCTTATCTTAATGACCAACAACTTTTATTTAGCTTGTTGTCACAAGCTAACACCATTGTTGAGGTTACCAGCTAGCGACCAACTTTTAGCTTCAGGTCGTCAGCTAGCGACAGCAGTGATATGATTTGAACATATTTTATTAAAGAGTGATGACGTGAGTCACGTGCACTGTTTACCGTGGGCATACCTGCGTTTTTCTCTCATCCAGTCCTTCAGTTTGAGCCCAGGAAGCTCCATCCAGTTAGCCAGACTCAGAGTTAGCATGGAGCCCTCCATAGCCTGGGAACAACACACGCAGATAAATTAAACCTTTAATATGTTCTAGAAAAAAGTAAAAGTTTCATTTGTTATTGTTGCTCATTCAAATGTCGAGCTGCAGTCACGCCTCGTCTCATGTGCACGCTGTAATGCTTGCACGCTGTGTGCAAATAAGCAGCATGTTTGCATACATACCATAATGTCTGCTATGTAAACAAAGACAAAGACTGTGTTGTGTAATGTTTATCACGTTGCTTTCATTAAAAATAATCTCGTATTAGTTTAAATAATCAATAATCGATAGCTAGCTACGTACATGCCAGGCTCCTCCAGGCGGACCCTTCCCGAGCACCAGGTGAGAGATGGCACGTTCAGGCTCGTATCGCCACTCCAGCGGAGATGTGTGGTCCAATCCGAAGTCACTGTCCGGCAGCAGCAGCGAATCAAAGAGCACGGCCACGGGATTGGACGATCGCCCCTCCAAACCCTCGCACAGGTACTCCAGATCCTGAAGAGAGGAACATTTATGATCATTAATCGAATTTATACAGCGTTTAATGTTTTGCTACCTATTGTATCGTGTGTGTGTGTGTGTGTGTGTGTGTGTGTGTGTGTGTGTGTGTGTTACCTGCTCTAGCAGCGACAGGTGAGGCTGCTCTCCCAGCTTGCTGTGCAGCAGGGGGTTAGGATGTGATGCCTCAGGTGACACGTAGGGGGTGTAACCGGACAACAGGTATGACAGACAGATCCCTGATGGGCCGTTACCTGAGAAACACACACACAGATGGGTTTCAGTGGTTGTGATTGGTTTCCAGTTGCACTGACGATCCACGGGTTGCTATGGTTACACCTGCAGAAGTTGATGTGATTTTTATTTTTTTAAACTTCTGCTTAAATAAACGTCTCGAAGGGCCGACAGCTAAAAATAATATATCACCGATTACCAGCAGCGTGACTCAGCAAGTCCGAACGCTACGCAATCAACCTGGCCGAGGTCGTGGTGGATGACTCAGCAAAGAGCACACGCCTGCAGGAGCCAAATGCAGAGCGGTAAAGAGTCACGATGACTAATGAATAATCACTTTCATTTTTTCATCACGTGCACAAAGAAAAATGGAAAATATGAACTCACTTTAACGTTTTTTTGTTTAAGGACGGAGTCGGTAACGTAGTGCGCTTTCTACCACATGCTTGTGTGCAACGCCTTCACCACTTCCTACTGTGGCTAATGTCAACACTTCCTTTAAGGCTTTGTAGCCCGAGCAACAATAAAAATCAATCACCCAGCTTTACTTTCCTTCTTCTGTGATTTACCGTGTTGTAACAGAGCTGGTTAATAAAAGAAGATTCCTCACTTGAAGAGTCACTTTCTGTGTCATGTGGTTTTAGGAGACCGGCAGCAGATCTTGAGTCTGCTGACTGGAGGGAGAAGTGAGAGAAGAGACTCCTTCTTTCTCCTCAGAATCAGGACAAAATCAACTTTGTCACCAAAGATGATCTAAAACAACCAAAGTAACATTTAAAGAACGTTCTGAACCGTCCATCCTCCATCTACACGACGTTCTTGACACTTTAAGGATTGGCGATCGAGGCGAGGAAACCACTTAGGAGACAGGAAGTGTGTACCGTTTCATATCATTGGCTGAGGTTACAGTGCTTTTGTTACAGACTACCTCTGGCTGTAAAACCTTGTATCGTCGACACTTTTCCACAGCTGGACACAAACTCTGCCGTCTCACTCTGTTTTTCAGACGAACAACGAACAGCACGTCTGCCGTTTGATTGGATGACAATAGACTGTACCAGTGTAACTAATGAAGTAAGAGCCACGTCATCGTCGCCGTCTATCTCACATTAAGGACTGCATCGAGTCGGTAGTGGACCGGTTTAAGATGTGGATTTTTGTAACATTATAAGTTGTCAACTTTCAAATAAATCAACGTTCAAGACGATCAACGTTCATCTCTCCCCGTGATAGCAGAGGATTGGGTTAGGTTCATGGACACGCGTCAAAAATAAGATTTCCTCAGTTGGCTAATTTGGTAAACGGCCACTACATCCAGTTACATCATCTGGTAATTAAAGCTGAGAGTGTGAGACTATTTGGACGTTTGTTTATTGGTGCGTTCAGGTGCTTACGAGATATTTAAAAAGGTCCAGTGTGTGAGATTTAAGATGATCTATCAGCAGGAATGGAATATAATATGAGGGTAAGGCGTGGGAGAGGATTCATTCATTCATTCATTCATTCATTCATTCATTCATTCATCGGGCTGACTTCACCACTAGGTGTCACTAAATCCAACACACCGGACCTTTAAACAAATCGAGCAGCTTCTCCTGTTGAGGTTTCCCAGCATGTGATTGTTTGTGTGTGTGTGTGTGTGTGTTTCTTACCGATGATCACCACCGGCAAAACGTCTCCGGGGAGAATTTCTTTA
Organism: Sciaenops ocellatus; assembly: GCA_033000465.1. Classification (NCBI taxonomy): domain Eukaryota; kingdom Metazoa; phylum Chordata; class Actinopteri; family Sciaenidae; genus Sciaenops; species Sciaenops ocellatus. The sequence goes on along the minus strand of CP136884.1, from coordinate 29,929,771 downwards.
TTGTGAAGATCCATTTTTCACTGAGGAGAGACGGACACGGTCGTTAGTCTCATTACTTCAGAGCTGGTTAATAATTGCCGCCGTCGTCCGTTCAGTGGTCACAATGGTCACTTGGTACATTTCCACTGACTTCTGACACACACACACACACATAAATACACACTTCCCCTGTCTAACCTCATTGATTAGCATAGCAACATGACCTCGGGTAAACAAAGACACAGATACAGCGGCTCCACACACACTTTAAACCACATACAAATGAGCATGTGTATGTCCTCAGAGAAGAGGAGAAACGAAGATCAAATGATTAACTATTTATCGTCCAGAAGAGTCTGAAAATGTTGGTACTTTGTAGCTTTCTAGCTGGTTTCTATTTATTTCCTTAATTCTGACTAACTCATGGACCCTTCACATGATTTATACAAGCCACACACACACACACACACACACACACACACACACACACAATACAGTTTATTCAGATAATCACAGGATGCTAACAGCCTCGAGGACATGTCGGCAGGAGTCAGATCATATTTCACGCTGATGTGCACGTACACAAACAAAGCGAACCTCCGCTCCGCTTCATTCGACGGATAAGAGCACATTCACACTCAACACTCAATTTAGAGTCACCAATTAACCTGCTGAGTTCACGTCTTTGGACTGTGGGAGGAAGCCGGAGTACCCGGAGAAAGTTGGAAACTTTCCGTGGGAATTTATGGGAATAAACTGAATTTACAAAATTGAAGGTTGGCCCTTTAAGAGGGAACTTAAATATAGTCGTGGGAAAATATATTTTAGCATAATCTTGACTAAAACAACCAGATTTCATGCAGGTATGCTTGAATATCTGCTATTCCTCAATCACATGCACATAGCACACTACTTACTGCAGGGCTATTGAGGCCACGCCCCCTACCTGCACAGGTGATTTCTGTACCTGGACCACACTTTAGAGCCCAGAGCACACAGAGACTATTGAAGACACACATTTGAGCTTGTGGACTACATAATATTGTTCAATAAAATAATCCAAGTTTAGATTTATGTTTGGATATGATACAGTTTGTTTAAATTACCTCCAATTTACAGTTAATTCCCATAATTTCCATGGAGTTTCGATTTGGAATATTCCCAAAATTCCAGAGCCTAACTAGTTATATCACCACTAAAGTTTAGAGTTATAGTTATCACCATTATTGCTGTCGTCCCTCTCTAAACTCAGCCGGTTTGTGATCCGGCGTCTGCTCGAGGTTTTTCTCTGCTACTGTCGACAAGTGCACGCTCATGGTGGGAACTGCTGAGTCAAGAGTCGGGTCTGTTATAACTGCTCAGTGGAGAGTGTCGTCTAATTTCTGTAACTTGATTTTGGCGCCGTGTGAATAAAACTGAGCTGACAGTTTGACATTTTTTGTCGTGCGACAGAAACAAACCCCCCGTCTGTCTCTGCACTCCTACATGTTAAACCCAGCTGAATGCGACAAGTTGTGGGAGGTGTTGAGAGGTCGGCGGGAGGGGTTAGACCGACAGAGCAGGGTGCAACATAATATAGATCATGATGTCAACTGTGAGCTCACTGTGTGCACACATGCACATGGAGGGAGGGAGGCGGGGCAGGAGCAGTGGGCAGTGGTGCATAGCGGCGGGTGTCGGCTGCTTTTAACAATCTGCAGAGTCATGCTTACATGGACGGACAGATGGTGAGTTAAGCATAAAGTCAAAGTGAAACGAGCAGAGAGGAAGAGAGGAGGGAGGAAAGAGGAGCAAAAAGAGGAACAAACCAACGAGAACGATTGAGAAAAAAGGAGGAGAGGCTGGGTGTGAGATAAAGAGGGTTACATAAGGGCAGTGCAGAGTCTGGCGCTGAGCCCAGACTGGAGTGTGTTTCAAGGGTTTAGTCGAGAGCTCACGCACACACACACACACACACGCACGCACACACACACACACACACACGCACGCACGCACGCACGCACGCACACACACACACACACACACATACTGTACAGGACTACGTGCAGGCCTACTGGCCCAGTTTCCTAATGGAGCTGAGTGGACGGGATAACAGATTTTCCTTTGCTTTTTTTTGGCAGTAAAACACAGAGTGTGTGTCTGCCAAGAAAAGGTGACTAACTCCTGATTCACAGTAAAGAGCCTCGGTCAGTGGAGCCCATTGTGCTCTGTGTTTATTGATCTTTTCTTGAAAAGGGATATTTCAGCTGTTTATTTGAAAGAATCTGCAGCACAGACGCTCTCGTTTACCGTTAACCGGAATCATGTCCCGATGTTTGCTGTAAACTGCGTGTTGTCTGGCTGCAGGAGTTTCAGATCTGCTGAGAATCATGCTCAGCTTTCAAAAAATTGACGAGTCCTGCCTGTCAGGCGCTCGTTGACATCTTGCTCACTCTTACTTCAGGTTTTTTCTCTCTCTCTCTCTCTGCTGCTGCAATCGTCAGTAAGATACCGCAGAAAAATCCATAGCTTCCACTTGGAAAAATGTGTGTGTGTGTGTGTGTGTGTGTGTGTGTGTGTGTGTGTGTGTGTGTGTGTGTTGGTTAAAAGGAGGTTCACTCAAATCAAACAGCCCCTCCTTGAAATGTCATTTCTTCGTACGTCTTGAAAATGTCTTGTTTCTTCCTCTAATCTACGACAGGAAGGTTGACTTGTGTAAAGTTTCCTCATGTTTACATTTCATCAGCTGACAAACACTTTCTCAACGTGCCGAACAGGTTCGCCCTCCCGGATATGACCACTCTCTGCCAAAAACTCATCAACATAACCGGGAACGACGAGGGCCATCACCTCATTTCACTGCCAGTGAAAGTTTATCCCTAAACAGACAGGTCACGTGACCAACTTTACATCAACACACACCTGACAGCGATGTCACAGCACTTCTTCCTTCACAGAGTGTCTGTGTGTGTTTGTGGATAGGAACCTATCACAAACCCACACACACCCACACACACACACACGTTGACTTCCTCTGGTGGCTCATGCTCATATAAATACGCAGCCCACTTTAAGACCTCGAGAGCAGATAAATGTTTCCACTGGTGACCCAGATGTGACCGTAATGGCACTTTCAGCCTCTTTCACAGCAGCAGACATGTTTTATCGACCGCTCTAAAGAAGAATGGGTTTGAGATCAAGCCCCGGTGCCTCTCACAGGAGTCATATTCCTCCTGCTGCAAATATAGCAAAGCTCGAGGCGTCATCCAGCTGCTGGAGTTATTTTAATACTTAAATTTAAGCCACTTTTCATGCCACGCCACACCCCTCTGATACACTCTTCGCTCCATATGGCACCTGCAACGACGCCCATCCTGAAACCAGCCCGAGCGTCCCATCTGCCATCTGCAACCGGCCAGACGGCTAATGAGATTTTAATGATCTAAAGACAACGAACGGCAAAAAGCGGCTGCAGGATCTGCGGGGGCAGACAGAGCGCAGAGAAAACTGTCCTTTAGTGATCAGTCGATGAGAGGAACATTAAAATTACAACATTTCAGTTGACTGAGCTGTTATTTACGTGACTCATCAATCAAAAAGTCACTCTGATTTTTGATTCTTGTGCAAAGATTTGCCACTTTTCTCCGTTTGAATTGAATATTTGAGGGTTTGGACGATTGTATTAACAAATTAAACTGACTTTTCTCATTTTCTTGTGCAGCATCGAGTACTTTTAAATCCTCAGGCCCCCAGAATGAAGTGAGGAGGAAACTCATGCCTTCACTGTAAGACATAAACCACTGTGAGCATGCATGTAGAAGTGTCGCTGCACTTTACAAATCTAAGTTATGTCAATGAGTCCGTCTCATTGGACGAGAGCAGACGGCTCCGTGCATTACAAAGAGACTAAGCACCAATTAAAGCTCAGTCAGTAGAGTACTTAACTCGACTAATTACTTCTACTCTGCTGCATTCAAGAGGCAGATACTGCAGTACTGACTTTACTCTGATGAGTTTTTTCTCACATGTAAATCATATTCAGTCAGTAAAATATGATGCTGTGCTGCAGATTTAACTGAAATGAGCTCCACCGTGGCAACAATCTACATTTTGGATCATGTCTATTTTATACTTTCGATGCTTTAAGCACATTTTAAATCAGCACAGGTTGAACTTTAACTTGTGAAACATGTTAAATCTCATCTCTGCTCACCAAAAACTGAAGTCTTCCCATGAAAACTCATCAGAGATGAGCAAAGAAGTACATCTACAGGCAGTGTCATCATGTAACTAAGTATATTTACTCAAGTACTGCACCTTAAATACAGCTTTGAGGTATTTGAACTTTACTCAAGTATCCTGTACAGCTGTACTTCTTGTTACTTTGTAGACTCAGATCACAAATAAATACAAATATGACATTATTATATGTATTTATAGGTTAAAGGCTAAGTTAGCCAGCAGTGTGTAAAGTAGCTCCAATAATTCGGATCTTTCTGCAGGTTTTTACTGTAATAGAGTACTTTAGCATTGCAGTATTACTCCTTGTCCTCCAGTAAATACATGCATACTCGTTCCACCGTTCTCATTTGAACAGGAAACACTGGGAGAAGTCCCAGCTGGGTCTGTGTGTCTGGGCATGCACCGGCTCTGTCTGTGCGGGTACGACCCGCCCACCGGCTGCCGGTGGTGGTGGTGGTCAGTGTGTGACTCCCATGACGTCAGTGTGGGCTCAGCTCAGGGTTACGGGACCTGCACTCACCGTGAACCGTTCACACACACAAAGCTGCCGTGGACAGATCAACTCATGTGTGACCATCTGACCCGCACACAGTCCCGCATGCGCCCCACGCACCGCGTTATGAATCCAAGATGAAGGTTACTCACAGATATTTCCTGATGGTGCCGCTCTCTCTCTCTCTCTCTTTTTCTCAGATCTTTCCAGAAACGTGGAGAATCTCTTGCCTTCGTCTTCTTCTCTGCTCACTCAGTCATCCCGCAGCTTCGCTTCACGCTTTTTTTTTTTTTTCACCCGCGTTCTCCTCCAACATGTGCTGTTCCTCAAGCCTCCGGTATGCCGCTCTGCGCCGCACATTCACAGATTATATATCGTTGTACACGAGCCCGGCCCCGCCGGCCAATCAGAGACGACCCCGCTCCGGGTACCTGCCCCCTCCTCCTCCCGTTACCCTCCCCGCACCCCTCCCGCACCCGCGCAGAGAACAAAGATCGTTTATACGCGCGAGATGGACGTCATGACGTAACGTGGCCTCCGTGTGCAAACAAAGAGATTGAAGAGAAACGACCTAAAAATGAGTTAAATCAACTTTATTACGACAAAATGTGACATTTAACACAGTAAAACTTAAAGTACATTCATTAAACTCACGTATTTAAGTACAATTTGAGGTACTTGTACTTGATTATTTCTATTTTCTGCAACATTTCTGAGGGAAATATTCGACTTTTTACTACCCTACATGTATTTGACAGCTGTTGTTACACTTTAGATTCACATTATTTATTTCAAATATAATTAACAGATGAATTATGATGTATTATAATAGACTTAGCTGCCCAGCAGTGTATACATTTGTTTAAATAAGCAGCTTCAACACTAAAGTGATGATTACACATGAATTAATTTATATTTATAATTGAATCAGAGAATGTATGTCAGTGTTTGTCTGTTTCATTAAGGGAACCCATTTTTCTATCACTGGGTAAACTAAGTGACATGTTTTATAAACATGTAACAATAACAATGAACAACATATAAACTGAACGATGAGCCCAGTGAACACGATAACTGCAGGAAGTTTGTGTAAAACAAGTGATTTGGATGAATTTTGAGCAGATTATTTCCTGTAAATTGAACTTTTTAATACAATTCTGTGAGATTTACTTTTAGTTTAGATCTTAAATGATAATCTGAACTTCAAAAATCACAATTTCATTTGGTTTTTCGTCACAGAAATTGAAAGAAATGCTGAGATTTAAGAGATTTTGTATGTTTGTTTGTTTTTACACCCCTTAAAATCAAGAAGGCCTTCCCGTGAAGCTCTCAGGAGCTGTCAGGTTAGGAATTAGTGATATATAAATTATATATATATTATTCTGAAATGTGCTATTCTGCATAATAAAAACTTTTAGTAAACAAGTGAGTGAAAGTTTGAAGAAAACAAATGAAGCCTACACAACAGGAAGTAACACACCCATCGAAACACTGATTCTTACGGCCTAAATCCTGTTGACAACTTGGTGACGTCGAGGCATGGCAGCTATATTTTTGAAGATTTGCACCCTCTGTAACCGAACCAATGAGCAAAAACATTAAAAAAAAAAAAAAAAAAAAGCCTGGTTAACTGTTATTTACACACACAATCAGTCAGATGGATCCAAAACCAACAAAATGAGATTACTCGGGCTTGTTCAGCTTAGTAACTGTCGCACTTTGTTGTGGTTACGTGTGGCGGTGTCGGTGTAGCAGTGTAGTATCGGTTACATAGTAGGCATATTTGAAGGAAAAACACCTCAGGCGGGCTTAATAACAGTGACCCTGGCTCAGTTCCATTAATTGAGCCAGTAATAGTGAATCAGCACGTACGGCAGGATCTCCATTATAAGTGGAATGCATTAATCATTAATGCACCTGTGAGTTTTTGTGCTATGACACGTCATGGCTGCTGTGCAACCGATCCATATGACGGTGCATTTATGGCTTCTGTGGAAGTATGGAAATGTCAGCAGAGTGGGAGCTCTTGTTTCCCCCCTCTCTCAGACAGTCAGACGGTCCCTGAGGCTGAGCCTTGTGTAACTAAGTGTTTGGTCAATTTTCCAACAGCCTCTTCTTGTCTTGACTTAAACTGACTGACCTTAGTGTGATGTAAGCTCAAAGTTTGTCTTAGCTAAGATTGTAGCCATGCTAAAGACTAGGCTCTACGATTCAGTCCACAAAACTTCTACATGTGTTTAATGGATTGCCATGAAACCTTGTCAGACATTCGTGGTCATCTGAGGATTAATCTTTACTGAGATTTCCTCTAGAGCCACCAGCTGGTCAAAGTTTTAAATCAATCAGTAAATGTCTTAACGTGTGCGCAATGGATTGGCACAGGCATTCGTGGTTCCCAGAGGATGAACCTCAAATGACTTGACAGGCTCCTGAGTCTTAACTTTGTGACGAGAGCCACCAGCTGTTCATTTTTGTAAATCAATCAGCAAAATGTCTTAACGTGTGCTCAATGGATTGGCACAGGCATTTGTGGTTCCCAGAGGATGAACCCCAATGATCTGACCCTGATTTTTAACCTTGTGCCACCAGCAGGTGGGCATTTTTGGATCAGTTCTTGGAGTTAAATATCTCCATAACTTTTGGATGAATTGTTGAGACGTTTGGTACATATATTCATGTTCCCCTCAGGATGAATTCCTTCAGTTTTCATCATCAGATCAATATATTAATTCGTCCAATAATTTCATTTATGACCAAATTCCTGCAAAACATATGACAGTCCCGTCGGCCTCAGCTGTACTTTGTGTTCAGTGCTATCAAGCAAATGTTAAACATTAAGCTTTAGCATGTTAGCATGCCTGTTGATATCCATTTTTTGCACTTTGTATTCAACTTTGTATTGAAAAGTGATATAAAATGTTGTTTAATGAATATTGTGTGTATTCTCAGTGCAGACACGTTTTATTTTTCATGATTCCAGTTGAGGACAATTTGAATTTAGTTATGTTATGTTATTTTTACCCTCTTTTCTCCTTCATTGTACGCGTTGGTGTATTTATTACAGTTATTTCAGTGTCACACAGCTGACAGCAGTGTAACCCTCCGCCGACCACCTGTCACAACTCTCACATCTAGGCGGCTCTGGTTTCTGGCTCTTTCCATTCATGATGCAACACGGCTGACCACTCACTGCACAGTTGCTTTTCTCATCAGTCACATTGTTGATTGGGTGACGTCAACACGCCTCAAAGCAGGGAGCCAATCAGCGAGGAGAAGATAAAAGACTGTCACAGGTGGTGAGGCATGTTAATACAGCTCACCATGATGACATACACTGCAATGTATGGAAAAATTCAATGGAAACATTCAGAGAATGCCATGAAAAGGTATTTATATGTTTAGCTTTGTGTGGAAAACAGCTGGTCAACAGACACTTTCTTATTTTTATATTTACGTAAAGGACAAATTCAGAAAAATAAATGGCAACAATCCATTAGATGAAATAGAATAGTAGAAATAATGTAGAACTAAAGAGTCTGTTCAGGAAGGAAAGCCACATGAGACGCAATGCTAGTAACTGGTGAGATGAATGTCACGTTTTAACATGTTTAAACAGAAATAACTTCATAATTACACACACACATATATATATATATATATATATATATATATATATATATATATATATATATATATATATATATATATGAGTTTTTGTTGTTCCATATGTGGAATATGCAGCTTGACTAGTGCGGTTAGTTTGGGTAATGTCATGCTCGTCTAATGATCAGCTTTATTGTACTCACACAGAAAAATAAAGTATTTCTATTCTATTCAGAAACAGACAGCTAAGAGCACAGTGAAGGACTGTTATGTCCAATGACCAATGACATAAAATAGTTGTTAACAATTCTGATAGTGCAAAGAAATAAATATTGAACGGATGGTATTAGACACACTGAGCTACAGACCTCAGACCTGCAGCAGGAACCCTCCCTGCATGTTCAGGTGATGACCCATGGAGCAGACCCAGCAAATCCTGCTAAACCTGCTACTTTGTCTCATGTGAGTGACATAAAATGTTCAGAGCAGAGGGGACTGTGAAGGGAAAAGTCTGACCTAGATAAAACATCAGAGTGTTCCTCCAGGCGTCGGGAATATCTGCTTATAGTTTCACGGCAATCCATCAAAAGCGACAGACCGACCGACATTTATCGTTCGCAGATCGAGGCATGCCGCGAGCTTGGCTGAAAATATGTGACCGCTGCAGTGAAATAATGGAACCATTATGAAACGGGATCAGCTGTCTATATGTCAGCGAGACAGTTACGCCTCCATGGGGATAGAAAATGACTTGAGTATCCCTCTACAGCTGTACATAAGATGTGCGAATGTGTTATGGCATGCAGGGCAGCTGTGCACTTACATAAGACGGAGACAGTTGCACAGATCACGACGATAGCACGTCGCCTTCAGTCATGTCTTGTCTTCTGCTCACAGCAGCCACAAACAATCAGGAGAGGAGCTGACACGCAACCATGCAACCGCAGGATAAAATGTAGAATAATGAGCATATAACACAAAAATGAGACTATGTGATGGGAAACCACATGAAATACACAATTAACATGTTGATGTGTTTGTTTTTTCTTTGTAATCTCTAATAAGCGATGCACATTAAACCTGCCTGCAGCAGCATGAACAACAAGTGGAGCCAGATTACCTGGTTTACAGGTGTCGTCCTACTTTTTCATGGAACAGGTGTTGGAAATTAGCTGTAATTGCTGTGATACATTACACTGGATAATTGTTATGCTACATTATATCTATCCCCATTAGAATAAAAACACTAATCCAAGATCTAATAGTTACAAATGAGAGCAGAAACGTCAATTGTCACATAAGAATCTGGTGTGGACGGGCAGGGAACTGGTTCAGGCTCTCGTGTTTCATAACGTGTCTTTTAACAATTAAACAAAGACCTACAACATATGTTCATACACCCATAATACCTGCACATAAACCCACACAACCACTGTTTATAGGACTGTAACGTTTGAAGCTCTAAATGTAGACAGACGTGAGCAGAGTCTGATGGGCAGCGAAGTAAACTGTAGCTGCCGTTAGCTGATGTTAGCTCCGTTGCTCAGATGCCCGTCACCCTCCTCCTCTGCTGCTGGAACCTCGATGCCTTCATCACATCCAGAATAGACGACTACAGCTGCATTTTCTATGGCTCATCATCCAAAGTCCTAAATAACTGCCTCGCCTCGTCCTGCTCCCGTGACCACATCACCCCCTGTCCTCCAGAAACTCAGCTGGCTCAAAGTCCTTCTTCTAACTCACAAAGCCTTCCACAACCAGACATCCTGCTACTTCAGAGACCTGCTCCACCATCACACTCTGTCCTGCAGCCTCCAGTCCTCTCATGCCGACCTCCTGTCAAGATCAAGAGGATCAAGAACCAGACCTGGGGCCGACAGAGCCTTCTTCATAAGCCCTCTGGACTGCACCGACCAGTCTACATTCAAAACACACTCAGAAAACTGATTTTAACTCCTATAAAGTGTCTTTGAGTGTCATAAAAAGCGCTCTATAAATAAAATGAATTATCAGTATTATAATTAGATCATAGGCCTTGTTTAACAGTTGCTCTCTCTCAGGAGAGAGTTCCCGAAGGTCGAGGCTGCCACACCGAAAAAACTCTGTCCCCAAAAGTCTGCAGGCTACTGTGGGGGATGGTAAGCAGACCCACATGAAGATGGGTGTTAGCAAAATGTTTCTGTACATCTTCTTAAGTGCACTCAACCAGTTATGTTTAACAAAGCTGCAGCTTTTAATCCTTCAAAGGATGAACTGAAAAATGGTAACATCCATTCACTGGAGAACCTTTAATCCCTGGTGTGCTTCATGAGAACATTTGGCATAAAAAGGCCTCCATCAGACTGAGCATCCATTGCAACCTAATACCAGATAGGAAATGCTTCAGGTTTTAAATAAACAGTTCCAGTGTGAAAGCAGAGCGGCGAGAATCTAAAGATGCCTTTGGGAAACCCAATGCTGCTCTGTGAGTCACGGTATAATCCTGTTCAGGAAGCTTTCCTTTGTCTGTGTGTGAGCGGTTCAAGCATCGACGTCACCGGGATCTGCTTTCAACAGCAGAGATCACAGGCAGAGGATGAACAGATCAGAGCGAGACAAAAGGGCCTGTGAAGGGTTAAAAGTACACAAAGCATTCCTCCTCTGCCCTTTTTTCCAGGAACATGGAGCTCATTTAAACAAGGCAGAGACACAGTGAGGTACAGTGGTGGTCAGACAGAGAACAGGGCTTTAAACTAAGAAAACAGATGAGATGTGCCACGTAAGACATTTTACATGAGTGAACTGCTCAGGACGGGGACAAGACTCAACACTGAACATAACTTTTAAATGATTACTTCCTGGGTTTGTGCTGTGTCACTCAGACAGACACAAAAGCACACATGAAGATAAGTAATCACAGCCAAGGCTCCGTCCTCAAGGCTGTACCTTAAATTGATGCTAACATGAAGCCCAATATCAGCTGTGAAATGCTTTATTAGAACTAAATTTAGTCCTGAGGACACAACAACAATCTGAAATGTGGACTGCAGCACACTTCCATCAGTCCGTCTCAGATGATCTCAGGTCCAGAGAAGTTGACGTTATTTGTCTTTCTCTCTGCATGGTTGAGTCTGAACTTCATTTGTAGACGCAGAGATGAACCGTGGTTACCGTCGACTGTTTTTCTGAGGTGTTCCTGAGCCCATGTAGTAATATCCTTTATTCAATCATGTGGGTTTTTTAATGCAGCCTGTGCTTCCTGAGGGGTCGACGGTCACAGACATTCAGTGTTGGTTTTGGGCCTTGCCCCCTTACATGCAGAGATTTCTCTGATATTCTAGACTACAGATTGTAAAATCCAGAAATTCATTCAAACGGTGTGTCGACAAACTTGTTCTTAAACTGTTGGACTTTTTCACAAAGTGGTGAACGTCACCCCGTCCTTGCTTATAAATAACTGAACCTTTCGCTGACACCGCTTTCATACCTGATCATGAGACTATCACCAGTTACCAATGAACTGGTTTACCTGTAGAAGGTTCCAAACAGGTGTTTTCGAGTCTTTTGTTGACCCTGTCACTATTATATTATATATTATGTATACAGTGCTTAACAAATTTTCACAGCTGCTCTAAATGAACAGCATTGGTAATTACCAAAATCATATTTTATGTTTCTTTAATGGTTCTTACAGCAGTATGTAGAAGCTCTTTAACCAAAATGATATTTTTAATACTAAAATATAATTATTTTTATCCATGAATTTTCAAATTTACTGTTTTACAAAAGAAAAAGTGAAAAAATAGTAAAGCACATTATTATTTCTTTACTAAGATGTTCAAATTATATTCATTTACTTGCATTCCTGAACAGAAAAGTTAGTTTTAGTGGTGTGAGCTCACTGAAAATGAAAGAGTCACTTCATGATGCTGGACGGTCTCTGACAGGTGGTCTAATACGTTTGTTAAGCACTGTATGTAACGTCACATATCATGTCTTTGCTCCGTACTCTACTAAATATAGGTCAAGAAGGATTTGCAAATCATTGCCTTCTGTTTTTATTCCCAACGCGTGAATGAATTTTGTCTGTCGTGGTAGTCTCAGCAGAAATCGTGCACATGACACACGTTATGTCTGCAATGAACCCTTCAACCTTTAACGACTTAACACATTCACAGCACTTCATTCTTCAGTGAGAGCGGTGACTGTGCAAAGCTTCCTGAAGTCTCGTCGTCACAGTGAAGCTGTCAGGTTTGGTTTAGCCGTGGAGATCAAAACCAAACATGAAACCCGTGTTATACCCCGAGACGCTGCACAGAAGTCTAAAGTTCCAGCATGTTTTGTACATTTCTATTTATGTACGGATTAAACAAACACGTAACAACATGTTATTAGTCAGATTTAGAGGTGTTGGTTCGTGTGTTTCTGAACTTTAGACAGACCAGGCTAACTGTTCCCAACGTCCTCCAGTCTTTATGCTAAGCTAAACTACTTACATTTGACACATTTGACCTTAAAGAGTCATATAATATAATTTCAGTCACCTCAGACGTGCTGCTGACTGTTGTAACTCTGTGGGAATCAACCCTGGACCATGTTAGTACCCCACTCTTCCCTCTCTCTCTCCCTCTCAGTCTGGTTCACTCCTTCCTGCGGACTGTGGAGTTTGTTGACAATGGGATTAAAATATTACATAAATAAGATTATGTAATACTGTGTCTTTGTGCAGAGGGGCTGACTGGTTGGTGGTCACGTAACGCTTTGGTGGCGGGGCTGAAACAGCTGGGATTATCAGACATAACGCTTTGCTCAGCAGAACTCAAGCTGCCACGAAGAATTAAAGATGACATATAGATAACATAGAAATATGTTAGTTATGTTTGTTTCTGCCTTTAAGATCTTGAATGTAAGACATGAATATTTGTTCATATATATTTTTGTCATATATATGGTGAGTGATGTTATACTGAATATCATACAATATATACTGATAGTCACACCGTGCCGTGCTGATATTCAGTATAACAGCACGACCTCGGGTGTGATATTGCTTTTATACAACAGTTCTACAAGCTCCATTTATTAGTTTATAGTAAAAGGTGACAGATTGTGATTATTTTGTTTGTTATTTGTCATTATAACGTGTTTAATATTATCAGAAGGTAGGTGCGCTTTCTCCATCACCAAACAGGAAGCGGGAAACCGGTAACGGTTTAAAAAAACGACCATCAAAAATAAAAATATGACACACGTGATAGATGGTGAATTTTTGAAAAGCATACTTACATACAAAGTGTTTTACAATAAGACAAATCAAAGTGACATGGAAACACAAAGATACAACTGAGTTAAAACAATAAAAATATTTAAAATAAAATAAAATATAAAAATAAACAACAAAAGGCTTTTTTAAAATCGTAGTTTTGAATTTTTAATGTTAAAGATTGAATTTAACAAACAAAGTCAGGACAAAGTATCATCATGTTTTGCAGCTGACAGACTTTGTTAAGACACATCCAGAACACAGTTCAGGTTCACACAGTAAAAAAAACAGCTGCCAAGTTTATGTCAGTTACCGTGCAAACAGTTTACAAGGTTACGTCATCCAGCGTTCATCTGTTTTTGGGCTGAATCAGTCAGCGGCTCGAGTGGTCCGTGGTCTGGTTTACAGTAGATGATATTTCAAAGAGTTATGTAACGAACCTTTGATGCTTTTGGGGTTTCTTTCTTTTGTCTATGAAAATGCATTGTGTGTGTGCGTTATGTAATACTGAGTAGTATTTTTTTGTCACTGTGAAAGCCACAACGTTTCTGGCCTCGTTTCAGACTTGTGACTCAGCACTCAAAGTTAATTCTGTGGTATGAGCAGAAAAAAAAAAAAAACAATTCACGTGTTTATTTAAACCAGATTAACTTTTTGTTTTCTTTCTTTATTTTTTTGTCGTATGTTTCCTTTCTGTTTGACAGCAGTATCTTAGAGACGTAGAGAAGCAGTTAATTGCTTTGGACGTTAGACCGAGCCTAGCATGCCAGATTCTGTTCATGAACAATCAAAGTGGAAACAAAACTGTCAAGTTCTATAAAGTTTTGTTCAGCTCGTGTCCAAACTTGAAACCGGCCTGGTTAACTTTAAAGGACGCGCACGAAAACTTTTCTTAACATAGTGCTATGTATACAATGTGCCATTCTCTCATTATGTGCTCTAATTCCCATAATACTTTGGGTAAACAGAAAGTAAGATATTAATTTAACGGCTTAGCTTTGGACTACAACTTATAACTCACTTAATTAAACTATTAGCAGCTCCTGTTTCTTATGTGCCCTCCAGCTATGACTGGAATGCTCTGATACTGAAGAAAACTTAAAGACATGATGATTCTGGAGTTATAAGGAGCATCTTTTTTATGATTTCTTGGTGGGTTTATGGAGGTTCATTCATGGTCGTCTGAGAACTTTACGTACTCAGAACGTCACACTGAATCTCAAAATATGTGTTTCGTGTCTGCATGTTCAGATTTGACTGATTTATGACTGCACTGCTGGAGCTCTAAGCGCTGCCTTGAGCTGATAAGTGGGCCAAACGGTCCAAACCACATTAACCAAGTTCCTGCTGTTTGTAGAACGCTGGCCTGCACCTGCCCCTTTAACCTCATGAAATATTTCTCACACCACCCTGGTGAGTCACATCTCACAGTTTGGAAACATCTGAAGCATGAAAATGGGTTGGATTATGGTTGGAGACATCGTGTTGTGGAAGGTACATCTTTTTAATTTTTTCTCCTCTAACATATTTATTTACTTCTGCTGAATGTAAAGAACGTCCTGCATTGAAAAGGATTTAAACTAAACTGGTCGCTGCAGATGTCCGTCCACCATGATCCGGGTTCTGCTCGAAGTTTCTGCCTCTTAAAGGAACTTTTTCCTCGTCACTGCCGCCAAGTGCTTGCTCATGTTGGGAATCGTTGGGTCTCTGTAAAGAACATTATAAAGAGAACGGTCTAGACCTGCTCTGTATGTAAAAGTGTTATGACTTCTGTCTGTATTGAACTAAATATTACAGCCAGTTAGCTTAGCTTAGCATCAAGTTGGTGTAAATTGGAAATGAAGCCAATGTGGAAGTAACAAAAACTGCAGTTCCTCTTGTCGTCCACTTGAGGCTGGCTCCAGAAGTGAGTCAGTCTCCATAAGTCCCCATGTTAAAATGTCCAACTTCACAGCAGAAATAAACATGTTTACAGCCTGGTACAAAAAACAGTTTTGGTCTCTATAGCTAATTTCCCCGTTCATGACAACTGTACTGAGGGTGAATTTTTATACAACTCACCTGTTCAGATTATATTAAGGCTTAAAGTTATGCAGGATTAAGAGCGTGGACGCTTTGATTGACAGGTAGGTGCTGTCACAGGTGGCTTGTTTGAGCAAACAGGTCCACAAACGCTCCATGTCATTTCTGATATTTCTGGTTCAGAACCAGGACTGCCAAGATGGGCCTTCAAAAACCTGTGGGTGACTTCACAGAGACTACGTCCAGGTTTTATACAGTCTGTGGTTCAGAGGCAGGTAATAGTTTATTTATGGCAGCTTCATATTTACCGTACAGGTAAGGTGCCTATGTGACATGAAATACAATCCAAGAAGTTCAGATTAATGCATGTAAAGAATTATAAGGCTCCAAGACACATGCCCGGTACAAAAGAGATGATTTCTTTGGTTATTATTCTCATCGGACCACCTGGAAGACGAGGTCTTAAACTTGTCAAAGATTTCCTCTCATCTCTGCTGTAAATTTCCCTCCTACACATAAACATCCCAGAGTCTAAAGTACACTTTTTTACAGTCAGTTTGTATATTTTCCTCTGGTTGTGTGTAGTCAGTCATCATGACTCTGCATTCTCACAGTCTTCCTTTCAAGGACGCAACTGTTTGTGTTGCAACCTGCTCAACAAACACAACACGCTTCAACATTCACTGTTATGTGAACCGGCTTCTGTTGTTCCTGATGAAACACACAGACACTCCTGCCATGCCGAGAATTTCACCTTTCTCATTTTTCACTTGTTGTTTCTTGTTCACATATTTGTCTGAAATACGTGTTACCTCTCTGTTACTCACTGAAACTCTTTCTCTTTTGCTGTCGTGACCTCAGGTGTAAAATGTGGACACGCCACTCAAAACACGGACGTGTCGTAGGTTAGCTTGAATATATAAATAAAATAAAAGTGTGTCTGTGATAACTGGTTTTATAGTGTTGACATCAGGATCTGTTTTCAGGACACGTTGCAGCGCTGTAACACATTTTGCCAAGGCAGGCCTGATGGGTGTATCATGCCTGTCTGGGCTGCTGCACGTAGGCCGAACATGCTGTACTTTTATAACATTTTTTTTTTTTTTACTCTCTCGGTTCCAAACTTTCCTTGAAACACCACATATGTCACATCCTCCACAACAAGACGGTAACATGCAGGAAGCAAACCGCAGCATTGTGAATGAAAACATGAAAATAAAAGCTAAGATGTGATAAACTAAAATTATCCTTTAAAGAGTCACTTTCTTTTTCTTTTTCTTTTTTCTGTCCATAAAAGCCGCTGAGCCTGGTTACACTGCCCGCTTGTCCAGCTCCTGTTCTGGCACGACACTGCCCTCGTCAGCATTCCCCCCATGAAAACCTCCTCTTCTTCTTCTTCTTCTTCTTCTTCTTCTTCTTCTTCTTCTTCCCGGAGGTCCAAACCTCCTGTGGTACAAACTCTAACACTCCCCCGGTGCTCTGAGCTCACAGTCCGGGCAGCCCGGCTAACAAACTGTGCTAACATGAGCTAACAGCAGCTACAGTTGTCAGCAGTTTACTTCACTGTCCATCAGGAAACTCTGTAAATCACAGAGAGTTGAGGCGGAGCAGCCGGAGGACATCAGAGGGAAAACCAGAAAACATTTTCTCCATAAAATATGATCCAGTTTCACCAAAATCAGTGAAATAGTTGGTGGTGTGTGACTTAGTGCCGTAAAGCGTTACGCAAGTTACATAGCGTGAGAACAGACGTACGAATGACAGACACATTATTCATCTTTATATTCCAAGTCAGTGTAGCATCAACGTGATTTAAATCTGTTATTCTGTGGTAGGGAAGTTGCACAATGCTCCTTTGAATCTTTACGTTGTCTTTATCCAAACATAAAGAAAAGGTTTGAGCTCACGTTACATAGAGACAGAGGAAAAGTAAACATGAAGCAGACAGAAGCCGGTGGACTGAGTGACTCTGCAGTTTTCCTTTGAGATGACAGATGACAGCAGATTAGTTTCCTTTGTGTTAATCTATTACATGTATGTTTCAGTCCCACCTGGTGATCGGCTGGCTTGCTCTTTTGTCTCGTCTTGTTTGGACCTTTGTTTGCTCCAAATCCAGACGAAAAAAAGCCAACAGAGTTGCTAAGGCACCGTTTTATAAACACTTCTGTTAACGAGACTCAAGGTGCTCGAGGTAACGTCTGTCACTGACTGCCTGACTGTTACGTGTAATATGGTAATATGTTCGCACACGCAGTCGCCACAAGTCTTAAACGGGTCATGCAACATTTGTTTACCTGCTGGATTTTCACAGTCACACACTCAAGGAGAGTCAAATATAGCTTTCCAAAAAAACATAATTTTAATAATCAAGTTGCAAGGACGTCTAACAACCAGAGCCTAAATTTCAAGATGCAAGTGAACATATTCTTCAAGACAGAATAGTCTAAGGATGCACCGATCGTTGGTCGGTACACAGCTGATTGTGGTAGAGCAGAATTACAAAGTCAAGGACTGGAATACCTTGAGAATATCCCCTTTTGAACCTTAAAGTCCTTAAGTCCTTGAAATTCAAGTAAACCACATAAATAACACAGTTTTGTTCAAGTCGTTGCAATCAAATTACTCAGAATTACCCTCCCGGCTAATCTAAATATTGGCAAAGACGTCGATCATCGACGGACCTAAGGCGACGCCTGGGCGCTCAAACAAGCCATCTGTAACAACACCCACCTGTCAATCAAAGCGTCCACACTCTTAATCCTGCATAACTTTAAGCCTTAATATAATCTGAACAGGTGAGTTCTATAAAAATTCACCCTCAGTACAGTTGTCATGAACGGGGAAATTAGCTATAGAGACCAAAACTGTTTTTTGTACCAGGCTGTAAACATGTTTATTTCTGCTGTGAAGTTGGACATTTTAACATGGGGACTTATGGAGACTGACTCACTTCTGGAGCCAGCCTCAAGTGGACGACAAGAGGAACTGCAGCTTTTCACATTTGCTTCTCAGTCACGGAGGTTGCCGCTTGTTGTAGGCCACATTTTCACCTTTGTTGTGGCTCAAAACTGACATCCAGAGAAACATTTAGTCTTTGGTCTTTGCCACTATCTTGACAGAAAGGTCACCGATTGGTTTGATGAGTCACGCTGATAGTTTTATTTGTCATCGAGTCTCGGAAACAGAAACAGAAGGGAATGCAGTTTTCTTTGTGTTGGTCACAGTGTTATAAAATGAAATTTAAACACGCCTTTCCTGTCATTTGTTTTCCAAGTTAATCCACCTCCATTTATAAGGTCGGTGGATGCCTAACCCTGATCTTTAATTCCTCTCTTAAAAGAAATAGTGTGAGAGATGAGAAGTTCATCACATCTGTTACATCACAGTCTTGTTACTAACTTGGCTCAGAGTTTTCATGTTTTCTTGCTGCCATCGATCGTGGCTACTAGTGATGGGAAGTTCGCTTCTTTTTAGGGAGTCAGATCATTTGACTCAGCTCACCAAGAAGAGCCGGCTCTTTTGGCTCCCAAACGGCTCTTCATGTTAGCACTTATACCTTTCACAAGCCATATTTAGCGCTGTTTTGACTTATGATTTGTATGTGTACACATACATCACTTAAATGATACAATACATTCTTTGTACTGAACTATTCAAAAGTAAAAATTACATTTTCTAATATCAATAAATTGCTGTAGCCAATTGTTTTCATTGTGTTTACAGCACTTAACGGCTCGCGGACAGGAGCTGGCTCTTTGAACCGGCTCGTTCACAATCGACACATCACCAGTGGCCGCCCACCGTGAGCTGAAGTTTTTCCTTGCCACTGACACCATTGTGCTCGCCCATGGTGGGAATCGTAGCGTACAGTTGCTAATTCATCTAAAGCTTACTCACTATGACTTTATATCAGGTTGGTTCATGTGTGCAAACACAGGTAAAAGGTAAAAATGACAATATGCCAGTGCCAAACTATTTCTGGTAGGAACCAGAAACTTCTTGGACTTTCTTCCTGTCCCTGTAAATTGGACAGAATTGTTCCTGCATGTTGAGTCAAGCTGTCCGGCTTGTGGTAGCTTCATATTTACCGTACAGGTAAGAGGTCCCAGTCTGACATGACATGCAGTGCACGTAAAGGTTTATATGTTGCAAACTCGTCAGACGACGGCTTCACGCTGCAGCCAAAGTCGTGACTTTAGCGCTGCGGTTGCGGTTTTTCATAGCGAGCTAAAGTTGAACAAAAAGTCCTCATTCATAAACTCAAGCTGGTTCTCACAAAGACACACACACACAGCGTGTCAGCACACATGAACATGTCTAGACGCTCTCCCTCGCATGTTTGACCCCATGACCTCCACAGGTCACACACACACACACACACACACACACACACACACAGACGACGTCCCTAATCCCTCAGTCTGCTGAACTTGCTAACCCCAGAGCTCCGACAAAGCTCAAATTCAAACTAACTTTAATAGAAAAGAATTCACTCGCCGTCGCGTTTTATTTATGTTCCTTTAGTGTTCTTTCATCAAGAGGCCGAGCTCTCTGCGGTTGGTTGAGTCGTCGCCTGAAACCGCTTGTTTTTGGAGGTTTTTCACTCGTCCCGTTGGTCACTTTTCCTCAGTGTAAGCTTCTTTGTAGCGTTCACGGATTTACGCTGTCGCCGTGCAGAATTAGACCTCATGTTTGATTCTATTCTGGACGGCTTCGGGGGTTCGAATTATCGGATCAGATCAGGACCAGGAGGCACAAAAACACATTTTTGTGTTAAACAACAGAATTTGCCTTCAAGCACAGAAAGATTTAAAAAGAACGAGCTCGCTTTGCTTGACCTAAATCCTCCTTATATCATTGAGTTTGATTTGGTGATCACTGGAAACAGTTATTTTAAGTCATGTTGGAGATTTGTTGGTGTCTTTAAATACAACAGTGATGAATTAAATTAAACTAATTAAATTTAAATATTGATTTGTCACCTATGTGACTAAATGATCAGATGTGGCCTTTAAACGTCGGCTGGGACAACAGATGTTTAGATTTGACCTCACGTACCTTTAATTTAATATCTGCTGCAGTTTAAGTCATTTATTATTGTTATTTTCTTCTTTTCAGTGTAAGAAGAATTAGTTCTTGACCTGCTTTATTTTTCCATAATAACACCACATTGTAAATAATAAACTTGTGCAGTCACTGGAGGATGTAACAGTGTTTGTAATAAATAATTCATCCGTGACTCGAGGCCGAAGTCTGAGAAACGAAACACAATCTGCATGTTTACAACCAGAGCTACTACCGAGCTACTGCTGCTGTAAAATAAGCATTACAACAACACCAACTCCTACCAATGCTACAGCTAATGCTGCTTTATATTATATATTTTTAAATCTCCTTTTAGATGTGGTTATTTGGCTCTCTTCATCAGCTAGTCTCCAACTGTCTGCTGTTTGGTGCTAAGCAGGAGGTGTACGGTGGGTTTATCAGAGCCGTAAATTAAAAGGATGAGCTGAAAGAGGCTAAAACTCTCCACAGAGTCTAAATTCAATCAATGGTATAACAGGCCGGGGAGCGAGTGGCTCTGTGAGACATCGCTATGACGATGTTTACATGCTGAAGAATGAAGATTAATAGATAACTGGTTAAATATTTGCCATGTGGCACATTTTAACCAATCAGGAAGAGGTCCAAACTGATTAAATCTATTTAGTTTTATTTTGTTTGATGAGCTAAACTTTAAGATTTCTTCTATTTTTAGAAATGAAGCTTAAAGGAAAAGCTTATTTTTACATATTTATCTAATAGTATTATTTATAATTGTATTTAATTATATTTATTGACTTGTTTGGTGATCTTTTATTACATTCTGTCGGTTTAAGGTCTCTTTAAGGCTTTTCAAATGACTTGTTTTTGTCCAACCAACACTGTAAAACACCAAAAACATTGAATGTAAATTATAAAAAAATAAATAAAAGTAGCAAATATCTTAGTTTAGGATGATGGTCATTAGTTTTGCAGGTATTTGGTCACATGAGACAGTACAGTATAGGACAAAGTGAAATTTTAAGCTCACGATGGCAGCGTGACGCAGCTTCTTTTGGAAAAATACCAGCTCATAATAAATTCAGCTGCTTGCTGTCGATGAATGAGCCTTATCTTATAATCAACGAGTGTGTGTGAGTGTGTGCGAGTGTTTGCATGGATGTTAGTCAGGTCCACTAGCCACTCATCCTTACTTGAAAGTAAATAACGCCACGTGACATGACTACACAGGTGCTACATCCTGGAATAAAGTCACGGTCAGAACAATAAATGTATCTCACAACATTATAAATATTAAACGGTGGCAGTGACACACTTGTGTTGAAAATGTCACTGGGTCAAACACACACACACACACACACACACACACACACACACACACACACAAATGGGTTTATAAAGAACAAAAACAGAGAGAGAGATAACGTTTCCATCTTAAACTTTTCCACAGTGAACCATCTGTTATCAGTCAGATATAAACATAACGATAAAGATAACGGGTCAAAGTTCACAGGTTTTTACAATCAGCGGCTATAAAACCTTTTCAACATGCCGCTGTTGGTGTGATGAAAATATTTAAGACAGATACTGAGGCTCAAAATCATTTGTCATCATCACATGCTAATGCAGTTGTCATTTTTAAGATATTTACTGCTGTTGTATTAAAGGATACTTCTGTATATTTAATATTTTTTGTTGCTGAAGTCACACACCACCAACTATTTCACTGATTTTGGTGAAACTGGATCATATTTTATGGAGAAAATGTTTTCTGGTTTTCCCTCTGATGTCCTCCGGCTGCTCCGCCTCAACTCTCTGTGATTTACAGAGTTTCCTGATGGACAGTGAAGTAACCTGCTGCTAACTGTAGCTGCTGTTAGCTAACGTAAGCTCAGTTTGTTAGCCGGGCTGCCCGGACTGTGAGCACTGTCAGAGCACTGTAGGAGTGTTAGTGTTTGTACCACAGGCGTTTTGGACCACCAGGAAGAAGAAGAAGAGGAGGAGGTTTACAGGGAATGTTGATGGGGAGCTGGATCCAGTGTCATGCCAGAACAGGAGCTGGACAGGCAGGCAATGTAACCGGGCTCAGCACCCTCTGTGGACATGAAGTCAGACAAGAAGAAACCAAAGGGGGACGCTGACGGAGGAAGCTAAGAAGAGAAAAAGAGAGAGTGAGCGAGCAAGAAGCCGCCGGACAAGAGTAAATCTGGGACTGACTTTTAGTGGTTGGTGAGAGCTTGGTGAAATAAAAGGCTGAGAGACAGACGCCGAGCTGGGCTTGAGCCGTGTGTCACGGCCACTGCTGCTGCTCCAACTGCCAAACAACAATAACTGACTTGTCATTGTCTACAGGCGCTGAAAGTAGTGTAATTACTTTTTGTTTTGGATTTTTAGAGCCTTTATCTGAACGCAGCTGCCTTCTGTGGCCAAAAATAACACTATGAGAGCGATAAGAGTGAACCAAGACAGGTGGACGGCTAAAGCAAAGTCATTTAATACATTATTATTTTAAAAAAATATCAATTATAGCTGCTTTAAATGAATTTCATTATCCAGAGGGAATTGCTTAAGAGGTAAGTAGGGCTTGTAAAAAAAATCTCACACTGTGGGTCCAGAATGAATCTCAGAGAGGACAATAAAGTGAACCTGATGAATGAATGACAGCTTGTGAAAGCACACACACACACACACACACACACACACACACTGCATAGCACAGTGTAGTGAACTGGGTGACCTGGATACCGCTGTCATGTGAGGAGATAACTGCCTCTTTCCTCCTCCCTCCTTCAGCGTCTTCATATCCGCCGACATTCAGCCCTCTCCCCTTCCTCACATTTCAAACAATGGTTTCCTGCCGTAAATGACATGACTGTCAGAGTTTCGGGGCTTATCCGGTGAAGAATGTGTTCATGTATGAACTTCCATCCGTGCATCAGCTTTTTTAGAAGGTTGCCATGGAGCCTGCTGACACGAGACGAGAGGCACCTACGACTAATTTAGAGTCGCCAATTAAACTGCAAATCTGCATGTTTTTTGTCCTGCGGGAAGAAACAGGAACACCCGCAGTGAACCCACGTAGGCAGAGGGAGGATATGCAAAACTCAATATGAAAACTCGTGTGCTCTAATTTACATTTACTGGCAGAGGTTGTGCTGTTACACACACATGGAGGCTTCAAACGAAGTGCTCGTCAGATTATCTAACAGCTTCTGGACTCCCTCCTCCTCCCTCCGCCAACAACTTTCATAACTTTCTGAAACTGACGAGCTGTGCGGAACATTTAAAATCACCTTTAAGCATGTTCAGACAGCACTTCGTGTGAGCTTTGTTCCTTTAGCATGTTTGACGGGGCTGTTTCTAGAGCCAAAAAAGTTGGCTGGCTTGTGAGCAATGTTGAAGTGTGCTTTTGTGACAAAATGTTTTAATGGATCCCCGGAGGAGAAACATGTCACAGCCGCATGAGAAACAAGTTATTTGATATTTAAAATAGCAAGTAAAGAACACTCAAAATCTGGTTACATCATCCTCTGATAAGGACAAGCTGGGTGGATGAGTAAAAATGGGCTTCCAGTGGATGTTGGTCCACCAGGAAGAGGATGTTTAAGACGGGTAAATGGTTCACATTTGGCCTGAAATGTCTATAAAACTGAGGTTATCCAGGTGGATTCATGGACTAAACTGTGATACTCTTCCTGTGTGTGTGTTCTGGCTTTGTTTATTTCATGCAACCAGCTTCTAAAATCTGAGTCTGGTTCCGAGTCTGAGCTGCTCCTTTAGTTTGGGTCCGATGGTTTTGAACAAATGTTGATAGACTGGCTTCACCGGGGGGGGCTCACTTTAATAACCATTTAATAACAAAAACGGTGAAGGATAAACACAAAGAAACACGGGAGCAGGATTCCAAAAACCAAAGGACACAAAAAAACAGATAAACCAAGAGGCGGCTGGAAAACAGGCAAAAAACACTAACAAAAGGCAAATAATCCAGAAATAACAAAGACCAGGAACAGGAACGAACACAGGCAAGATACAAACACACAGAGAAACAAACAAACACCGCCAGACAAGGAAACACAGGAACTAAATAGACACGCAAGACTAATCAGGGACAGGTGAAACAAATCAAAAAAGGTGGGAAACAAGACAGGAAGTAGAATAAGACAAGACAGACCAGACAGGGTGGAACTACAAAATAAAACAGGAAACACAGAAACAAACTCAAAACAGTAACAGATACAGTCTGGAGTTATTTGAAACAGTAAGTAAACAACATTCAAAATCTATTTACAGCATGCTCGTGACGATACTGATGGAATACACCACGCATATCTTTGACTGTTTTTCAGGTGAAATGGGCTCCCAGTGCCGCTTCTGTTCAACAAGTGCATTCACTGACATGGATCCAACCCTAAAAATTGCAAGAATCACGCAAGCACATCAAATATGCTGGATCGCTTCAAGTGCTACATTTAGAACAATAATAAATAGAGAAAAAATTGTTTGTTTCTTTATATAAGAATGTGTGAATATATTTTCAGTCTGTGACAGAAGGTGTGAACAGGTTCTGCTGTCCTAATGTCAACCAGGACCTCATTCCACCCTCGTGGAGCCGGAACAGCGTGTTGTACAGTACGTTATAATTAATGCAAAAACTCCTCTAATGATGGGGTTGGGGTTCTCTGTGATTTACAGAGTTTCCTGATGGACAGTGAAGTAAACTGCTGACAACTGTAGCTGCTGTTAGCTAACGTTAGCTCAGTTTGTTAGCCAGGCTGCACGGACTGTGAGCTCAGAGCACCGGGGGGAGTGTTAGTGTTTGTACCACAGACCGTTTGGACCACCGGGAAGAAGCGGAGGAGGAGGTTTACAGGGAATACTGGCGGGGAGCTGGAGCCAATGTCGTGCCAGAACAGGAGCTGGACAAGCGGGCCTGATTTGGTCTGAATAAGGGCATTTGGATCTCTGTTTGTCCTCCACTGCCAGTTCTTTCTCCTCACTGTTTGGCCACACACTGACTGATCATTGTGTTGCTATGTACGTGAATCCTGTGAGATGACGGAGATCATCCCATCAGCTGGCCAAGCCATGGGAGGAATTCTCAGGATAGCCAGTCTGGGCCTGCCGCTATCTCCTCAAACTGTCTGAAACTAGTGTGGACATAATGAGTCTTAGCAAGTCTCTCCACGAAGACATTCATGGTGTTTCACTCGGTTGTACATGAAACGTGACAGGAGAGAGAAGCTCAAAAGCTCCCGTCAGACCTCCGAACACAATCGCTGCGGTTGGGTGTGAATGTCGGATTACTGATTAAGTAAACAACGGATGCGGCTGCCTCAGTCAAGTTAAGTCTCGATTCAGGTGATGAAATCCAATCCGGTAAGTCCAGTTTGAGTATCAGATCTGTTCCTTTGATGCCTACTCAGGTATCAAAACACTGCGGCGTTAACGGTTATAATACAACGAGACAAGAATTTACAACCTGCAGAGTTATCGCATCGATTACTTTATCTCACATCGAGATTAGAAATACATACATAGGTCAGGTCGTCTTTTTTTTGCCAGATGACTCCGTGTTATGTTGAATCAAACGTTTCATGCAATGCTGAAGTCATGCTGAACATCTCATGAGTCAGATGGATGAACAAACACTAATTTAAAGTAGTCCTCCACCAATTTAGCATTGGACTTTTATAATACAGTCACCCCGAAACCCCACCGGGCACGTCTCTGTCACGTCACGGCTATGCCGCTGTTTTGGTCCGTCCTGCACGTGACTTCAAACCCCACTGGGAGTGTTTTAGATAATGTAGCCACAAGCCGAAGACGGAGAACTTTAACTCTGTTTGAGACCTGTGTCTGTCTCGGTTGTGGGTAAGGCATGAAAATGGACTTTTGGCCTCTTTTCTTTGTTCCTCTTCTCTTAAACATCATCAGTTTGCATACTTCCATACCTACTATTACTTCTTTGAGTATATAAGTGCGTTCACGTTGTCAATTATGTCAAAATGTACTGTGAGTACATGGATCATGACAGTCAAGATGTTGAGTTTGGAATGATGTGCACTTTTCGCCCTCAGTGGTCGGCAGTTTGTCTGCGTAGCTGAAGGGGAGGGACGACCGGCATTGTGAAAATGGCGGTCGAAAAAGCGGCTGGAACTGAAGCGTTTGCGGTGAATACCACTATATACAAATGTAAGTTGTACATATGTTTTTGTATTTATATTTTGGCAGTCAAATGTTGGTGAGAATGCCAGAAAGTACAGAGAAGCTCGCTGCAATGCAGATGGCGCCAACACAAAACTCCCCATGTACCAAGACTGCAGAGGCAAAATCAACACAAACCTGCTCAGTTATGCATTGATGCACCAAATATTACAATGTGAACAGCTGAACTTCCAAAGAAAACAACGCCCAAGTGCATTTTAAACTCTCACGAGATCTGGCAACACGTGTCTCTGTTGAGTTCACCAAGTTATCAGCTGTCAAGTTTATCTGCCAATAACGTGACGTTATCAATCTACTACAACAATCTACTTTCAACCATCTGCACAACATTCCCACACGAGTTGAGGTAATGAGGGTGGAAGGTGACTGTGCCCAAAGACGACGGGAAGTGTTTGCCATTTCATACCAGTGATGCAGCTTGTGAAGCGTTCTTTAGTTATAGAGCATCTTTGCTCAGGCCGAGAGATAACAAGCTCCACACACCTGCACTGCTTCAAACTGTATGATTAATTGCAAGAATCACGCAACTGCATCAAACCGTCATGAGTCATGAGTTTGGGTTTGCTTGTTTAGCACTTCATGTTTTATGTCTTTTCTTTTCGTAGGGCGTCTGCCTTTGTTGCGTGTTTTCCAACAATTTTGACTATCTGTTCCACCCTGATTAGTTTTCACCTGTGATTTATGACTTCTCCACCCTGTTAGGTCAAGTTTGTGGGTTCTATCTGTGTATCTGTGTGTGTTGCCAGGAATGGCTTCCAGTTAATTCTCACCTGCCATTTCACCAAGACCTGTTATCAATCATGCCATCTGAGCATTACATAAGAACCAGCTCAACCACCCAGACTCTGCCAGATTGTTCCAAGCATGAACTGATGTTATAGCCAAATTCGCCCAGCCCCGCCCTGTCATCTTTTCTCCAACACCAGCACTGCACCTCTCGGGTCATTCCCTCGTCACAGACCCCAGGTCTTCTACCTTTTTTCACTGATTCTGGTCTCCTGGCTTGTGTTTGCAGATCGGGTCCACGACCGTTCATTATAAAAATATTCAACACTTGCTTTAGCGCATGCATTTAGCGCTGGGAGAGGGTGGCTACACGGGTTGCAGGCCCCTCTACTAGCTTCACGCGGCAGTATGAGCTGCTGAAATGATTCACTCATGCCGCTATTCAAACACCAGATTGGATTTAAAGAATAGTCCTGACCTCAGAGTTCAGAAGCAGAGACGTTTATTTGTCTGGACTTTTATGTAAATGATGAATGTTGGGACGTCTTCAGCACAGAGAACAGTGTCAAATCTGTTTTTACTGTTACACAGGCTGCAACAGAGCTTCAAATGTACACTAATCACTGAGGTATCTCATCATGCAATGAGTATAGTTTTGTATACAGCCTGGTAATAAAGTTTGCATTCGTTAGTACTGTACTGCTTCGTGCGTCATACGTGGCTTTAACGTGGGCCAGCCGTGTGGTCTGGTTGTTGCAACGGTGCAGAAAAGTCACTACAAAACATGTTTTGTGTAACATGCGTACGTGTGTGTGAGCACGTATCCAGGCCAGCCCCACAACCCCTTTAAAGCTCAACTTTTTACCTCCATGTAAGCCTTGGACGCTCGGACCGTTCATTCAGCTTATAAATCTATAAAGAGCTTAATTAAAGAACGAGGTTTCCAGATCAAAAACATCACGACCAGCCAAGAGTTGAGAATGTAGAGCGCGCATGTGTGTGTGTGTGTGTGTGTGTGTGTGTGTGTGTGTGTGTGTGTGTGTGCGGTTTCCCAGCCGTCAGTTAGTCATTGTGCTAAGTAAAGAGCTAACACCTGCTGTGATGGATTTACCAGGACAGAGCACATACACTATGTGACCAAAAGTATGTGGACGCCTGAACTCTGCTGCATTAACAGCCTCCACTCCTCCAGTTTGAACCCGGCTACAGGGACCTTCATATTCTTTTATGTCATATATTACACAACATCAGTTCAGGTGTTGCAGTGGAGCTGGTGGACTGAGAAGAGTCTGCAACAAACTCATGTTTCATTTATATGTTTATTCTACATAAACTATGAACAATTATAAATAAAATATAAGTCATATAGACATGCAGTGATGATTGCTGGGTGGTATGGTGATGTTGTCCAATGTTAAGTCTCCATTTAAACATAGCTAGTCCCCTTCATGTAATAGTTTGCACTGGGGCCCGTTGTAACCACAGACGGTACAAAACATGGACGTAGCACTGGACCTTTAAGTACGTTGTAGTACACTGACGTGAAGTACAGTATGTCTTGTCCAGTGAGCGTCAGACCAAAGAGCAGCAGCAGACTGATGATGATGATGGAGGAGGAAGATGATGCAGGTTTAACCTCATGTTGCATGTTTAGCTGCTGCCACCTACTGGATGCTGCTGGAGCTTTCACAGTTTGTCACTGATGAAGTCTGTTTAACGCCTCAACAAAGTGGAACAAACTTGACTGACTCATCATTTCATGTAAAAGAAATACCAAAAGTTTTGCTGGTTTCAGCCTCTCAAGTGTGAAACTCTCCTGTTTTTCCTCATCATATATGACACTAAACCGAATATTTTGAGAAGTTTGAATAGTCGACAAGAATAAACATGACGAGCATGTGTGAAAAACAAACGAGTCTTTGTTCAGCGGTCATTCAGGGAGGCAGACGGTGTTCTGTTGGTACGTTATCGTCCGAGTCGTTCAGTCGATCCTTCAGCAAACACTCGGAAGAACAAACAGTTTAATTCATCCAGCTCAGCTCACACTGTGACAAACAGACCAACGGCAACATGAAACACATTCAAGGAACGTTTTATCAGACAGTTATCACTCGCAGTGATTCAACATCATCTCAGAGCTTTGTAAGAGGAATTATAGATATTTTAATCAGTCAATAA
The DNA here is from genome assembly GCA_033000465.1 of Sciaenops ocellatus. Taxonomy (NCBI): domain Eukaryota; kingdom Metazoa; phylum Chordata; class Actinopteri; family Sciaenidae; genus Sciaenops; species Sciaenops ocellatus. The sequence continues at coordinate 29,900,036 of CP136884.1, read as the reverse complement.
TTTGTCAAGTCACGTGTTAACAGTGTTTAGCTTGGAGCTTCAATTTAACTCCATTTCTAGCTTCAGACATGAGGATTCACTGCTTTTCATTGTTTTATATCATAAATTTAAGTGAATTATTCATCAATTATTGCATTTCTGATTGTTCAGCAGGGCTGGTTATTAACTGAGCAAAGCACACAACTGCCAAAGATCACCAAAGATCACCTCGCATTCAGTTTCTTTAAAGCAAAGTGCGGCACTATGGCTGTACTCACACCACGTCAGGCCCTGCAGACATTTATCGCAGGATTGTGAAACAATCAGAAAACGTTTATTTCACTACCACCGCTCCTTCTCCCACTTCACGTTCCAGCTCACTCGACCATCATCAGGTCGCGTTTCTCCAAATGTTGATTCTGTTTCAGCCTCGACTGATTTGTCCTGAATGATATCTTGTGGTTTACATACTGCATATTCCAAAATAAATCCACAAACATCGCGGTCACTCGTGGCCCACAGCTCATCTTTGCCCCTGGAGGCCTCTTGGTTGTAAATCTGACAATATCGGATGGACTAAACAATTTGCAGACGTGATTCTGGGCTCTGGCATTCATAAAATAACTGATGCAAAGTATTTATTATACGCAGCCCTGCTGTTACGTCACACGTGGCGTTGTCAACACTGTACCGTTCATTCTGGATTATTCTGATTCAGTTTAAACAAATAAAATCTAGTTACTGAAACTGAGTTACTTACAAAAAAGTGAATGTTGTATTCTGGCATCATTTATTCGTCCCAGTGGCTGATAGTGTTACAGTGCATGTGAACGTATTCAAGGAGTCTAACCAGTTCCTCTGAGCAGCAGGTAGACGGCAGAGATGGTGATGGCGGTGGCGGTGTAAGTAAACACAGCGTTATAAACAGTGTTGGTCCTGATTCGTTCTCCCAGTGTCCTCTGGGTCTCCTCCAAACGCCTCACCACCGCCTCAGACTCCCACTGGTCCACTCTCTCTGGTCTCTCTGGTCTCTCTGGTCTCTCTGGCGTTGCTAACTGCAGCTGACCAGCCTGTGGTTCAGCTTCTGGTCTGGTCTCAATCAACTTCTTCACCACCGACAATTCACCCTCGACTCTACCGAGTCCCTGCTCCAGTTGACCCAGCTGTGGCGGGAGGGACTCGAGGAAGGACTCTGTCTTCTGGCTGCTGAGGCGGAGGTCTTTTAAGGTGGAAAGAGGCACTGTGGGCGAGCCCGAGGTCCGACCCGCCTTGTCCTGAAGGTTTAGGTCCCTCTGTGTTAAGGCGTCACTCAGGGCGACCCTGAGGTTGTCGATGAGCGTTCGAAGCTCGTCCTGCTGGGAGCGATGGTTTCCGGCCTGGACTCGGAGGGCTTCCTGCAGACTCTCTGGACCTTTCTGGGCCGCCAGCAGCAGACTCTTCAGCTCCTGCAGATGTGAGATGTTTCAGTCTCATGGTGCTGAAACTTTAAATAAATAAATACATGAATCAAACTGCTTCCGTCACTCCCTCCTCACCTGCAGGCGGACGCGGTTAACGTACGTCGATCCCATGACCCCGATCAGGGCTCCGAGCACCGAGCCGATGACGGACCAGTTCTTGGTGCGCTCCGCTCTCGTCCTCTCCTTCTCGTGGCTCTCTCTGACGCCTGCGGAGAACAAGGCGAACTTCTCCCTCTCCGAACCCTCGGCATTCTCGTACGCTGTACGCAGACGACGCTCCTCCTGCGGTCACATGGGCAGTTATGAACTAAATTCAATCAACTGTCGGCCAGTCTGGGCTCTTCCTCTCACTTCAAACTATCTACATGTCAAACATTGCACCTGAAGTTACTGTAAGTGAGTTTCCCTCCGCCTGTTTTTATGCATAATTTCAAATACCTGCAGCAGTTTGTGCTCCAGCGTGGCCAGCTCCAGGTAGTGAGCTTCCTCCCTGGACACTCTGTCCAGCCGGTCTCTGACCTCCTTCAGCCTGACCTGCAGGGCCTCCAGGCTAGCATGAGCCTCGCGCACTATCCCTCTGGCCACCATGAACGCTGCCTCAGCCTGGAAGCAGCACACACAAGTCTGAGACTCAGGATCTTTCCTCAGTGTCCTCCGTGATTAACGCAGGACAGCAATGAGCCACGGAGAACCCAGAGTGTGCACGTACACGCAACATTAGCTTACTGTCTGCTGACCTCTGTGACTTTGGTCTGGGCCACGCGGACCTCGTTGAGCCCGACGAACTCCTCGTACCTCTCCCACCAGTAATTGACCGACGCGGTGGCTTTCTGAGCTGACATCTGACCCCACTGCCGCCCCAAATCACCTGCATACTGGAGAGAAGGCAAAGACATGACGCTGATCAACATGTGAGCAGTGATGAAGTTGTCAAAAACAGTCAGAAGACAGATTCCTTGTACCTTTAAGGCAGCGACGGCACGCTCCTTCACCACCTGGGCACCGCCCTTCCCATCAGGAGGGACGGGGTTAGTGGGCGTAGGGGGATCGGGCTGATGGTGAGCACTGTAGGTTCGGACCGGAGTGATTCTGCCAGGCACGGAAAGGCGGGACAGGGAGCTCGAGCCATGAGCCCAGAGACAGATCTGAGCTCCTCTGTACCTGACGGAGTAAACACAGCATCAATCATCTGATCCAGTGCTGTATTTTTCATATAGAACCAGACTAAAAGTTCAGACTTACACAGTGCAGACGTACCTCATTGAAAAGAGCAGCGGGCAGGAGTGCAGCTTGAAATCTATCAGAGCTTCACTTTCACTGCAGCTGAGCACCAACAGAAGAACCTGTGAGAACAACAGTGAAATAAAATGCAGAGGTTCAAGGTTAAATCTCATTCAGACGACGATTTTTATTGATTTACTGCTTTTAACTTTTTGTTATTGTTTTATTGTAAAACACTTCGTTACTGTGTTTTGAAAGAAAGAGTTATACAATTATTCACTGCAGTGATACCTCTTAATAAAGGTTTTGCATTTTCCCTTAAATGGATCTAAATAACTGGCAGCAGTGTGTGTGTGTGTGTGTGTGTGTGTGTGTGTGTGTGTACGCAGACACTGATCTGTGATGAGCAAATAACAACCGAGAATATTCACCCAGACAATTTGTTGTTGGTCGGACTCTGATATGGAAAAGACAAATATGATAGAAAACTCAATGATTCTAATATAAATAAAGCACTTGTGTACATTTACTAAATAAAACTCACGAGGTCTTACAGGAATGAATAAAAACAGATCACATATTATTCATTTTTACTGTCGAATGTGACAAGGAATTATGTCTTTTTCTGAAAATATGAATGCAGCAGTGTCACCATGAAGGGATTTCATATACAAAGTGTCAGAACTTCCAATAAAAATTAAATTACAGAGATTTAAATTCAACAAACTGGCAGGTGCACTACCTGGAAAACACACATGACCATATGCACTCTGCACTGCTGCAGCATAATGAAGGATTTCCCAGAGCTTACCACATGAACGCTTCTAATACTGCCTGATACATCTGTTGAATAAGCACACTGACGAACACGACCAGAGTAACTCAGCTACATGACAGTCTGTGTCCAAGGTTAACTGACTGACTCCTCCTGGTCAGTCACAACCCGGCTAGCCTTTAGCTCCACGCTGCTAACAGTTACTTGTATAAACAGACTTTTTTCAGCTGTGGTTCACTCATAAATATAATTTCAGGTGTGGACATAATAATAACAAATAACATACCTGTTTTCTTCAATGCTGTCAAAGCACACATGTCATAAGGACGCGGTTTGTTCGGCTAACTAGTTAGCATCTTGATGTCACCTGGAACTGCTGACAGCCGGTGTTTCGGTTTAACGAGCGACCGTGTTAACTGGTGACCGGAACGACGACACGTAGCTGTCCTCGCGAATGCCTAGTTTTGATTCCGTCCGAGAGCAAGTGATCCGAGTCAGTTAAAAGACTCGAACTTCCAAACACCACAAATGATCTGGCTCACAAAAAAGAACCGAACTTCCCATCATTAGTTTCAACAGCCGTCGTAACCACAACAACCGCGGATGTTGAGGCCGCCACAGTTAAACACGGTCGCTCATTCAACCGAAACACTCAGGCACACCGCGATCGTTCTATTTCCGGTCCTGAGGTTCAGCGCGGATTAGAGAGTCAGCCGGCGTCGCGTCTGAACTAGATTAATAATCTGTTATTATTAATCTCACTGCGCTGTGAGCTCTTCAGCATGTCTGGCAGAGAAGGTGAGCCGTCGTTTCACCTGACAGTGCACACATGTAACAGGTCATCGTGTGGCAGCGTAACAGAAGTCACCGTAACGTGTCTCACTGCGTGCGTTAGCCACACGAAGCTAACTGCTGCTAAAGAGAGCGCGAGCCTGATCACGTCTCCGCTCAGCAAACTGACACAAAAATGTGTTTTTGTGTTGTTTTCCGGACATTAATACATAAAAAATGAACATATTTAGACACTGAGCGAGTCACCGGAGCATTCGGCTTGTAAATTATCTTTTAATAATCAGTAAATTTGTAAATATTTGTCCATCTGTTGTCCTCAGGAGGCAAGAAGAAACCACTGAAGGCGCCCAAGAAACAGTCCAAGGAGATGGACGATGTAAGTGTCTTATTTTATTAATTATTATCATATAGCTAACATGTTAACTGTCATCTTACTTCATGTTAATTTAATCAATAATAATTTAATCAATAAACAGCACATACACACACACACACACATATATACACGTATGTATGTGTGTGTGTATTTTACTAGTTTGTTTTTGTGGCTCTGGGATCCTCTGATACTCATCTGTAAATGTGACCTTAATTATAAAAATAGTGCCGTTAGTTTGAGTCCAAACTGAAGAGAGACGTCAGACAGAGGTGCTGTGATGGAAAGAGTCGAGTCAGCGTATTGAAACTGTGTGTGTGTGTGTGTGTGTGTGTCTGCAGGATGATTTGGCTTTCAAGCAGAAACAGAAGGAAGATCAGAAGGCCATGGAGGCGCTGAAGGCCAAAGCTGCAGGAAAAGGACCTCTAGGTATGAACAGAAAAACAGACACGGTGTACGTGACCCTAACGGCCCAGAGGTGTTTAGTATTAATGCAGTGCTCACGTGTCTTACGTGCGTGCACGAGGGTTCAGCTGGGTTCATGCCTGACACTCGGGGATGAGCATCGAGAGCTGGTATTAGACTGGCTCCGGTTCCTGGCACTGGTCAGTGCTGCTGCTGTTATTTATGTGACAGAAATTCATCACAAACGTAGCTGGCATTTTCACATTTTTAACGGTCCTGTAATGAAGATGAGGACGCTGACGTCGGGCGATAACGTCTCGCGTGCTTAAGTCTGGAAGTCTGTCAGGGCATACGTGAATTAAACCTCTCCCATGGAAGAGTTCGAGTGTGTCCGATTGAAAGGAAAATAAGAATCATTCATCATGTCTGCATTTCAGTGACAAACGCACAAACAACAATTTGTGCTTCTCCTGGGAGGAACCAGTCTGATTTCAGGTGTTTATGTTTGCTGTCTTTCCCCTCCAGGTGGCGGCGGCTTGAAGAAATCAGGCAAGAAGTAAAAGTTTGAATCTGGCGACGATGTTTGTTTGTCTGCTCCACCCCGCGTCTGCGATGTGTGTCTGCTGGCTGAGAAGACTCCACAGTTTGTTTTTGCTCCGCTTAACGTGAAACGTCATCGAACTCAAACCTGCCCTGGTGCTGACCAGTGAAAACGTTACGGAGAATGAATTGAATAGTTTCAAGGATTTTAAGGACACACATCATAATGGCATGTTAATAAGCGGTTTGTTGTTGAGAGCAGGTCACTCAGTCATACACACACTGACCAAAATCTTCACATCCAAGATTGAAGTGTAAAAAAAAAAACAACCACCAGATTTTGTTGAAACTTTATCAGAAACACGACTCACCCCAACTTCAGTTCTTCTTCTGATTTTTTGTTGTATTGTAAAGAGGGAGATACTAATAAAGTTTTTTGTAATTACTGCTCGTTGTTTTCATTCTTGGCAAGTTGGAAAGAAATCAGACGAGAAGCTCGATCATCAAACTAACAGTTAGGATCAAGTTTTTAAAGTGGTTAAAGGGATAGTTTGGTTTGTCTGAGGTAGGAGTAGATGGAGTAGAAGACGACGTTGCTTTAAGGGGAAGGGGCTGTCTGAAATTAAAATATTGGACCAACAAACCAGCTCTAATCTAGAAACATGTCTTTAAGATCTGCAGTTACACCATCGCCAACACTCTCGCCGGGTCCTGCACTTCATCGTTTTCATCCTCAGACGGCCTGAAGACGTACAAAATGCAGAGCTGATGATGCCACAGTTGTGTCTATGGTTACCACCTAGATTTGCAAAACACTCGTGAGATATGAACCTGTTTCACAAATCTTGCACATTAATATGGATGCTTGTCCGTTGTATTTTATTTAGGAACATGTTGCATCGCCACAGCTCATCTGAAAAGGTCAGGAATCTACAAAATAGGGGCCCCCAAATGGCATCTTGCAGAGTTTTATGGTCATTTTGTGCTGCAGTTGACTTGTAAACAGCTTAAGATGTGGAAGAGTTTACTTCTGATGCGTTTATTTGTACGCCATCATCGGGTTTGTAGATGTGTTCAACAATCAGGCTCTTTCATGTGTTTCTATCAATGAAATAATACTGATAATGTCAGGTCACATTCGGGCAGAGAATCAAATCTGTACAAGAATGAGTCCAAATGAATGTGAAGGAGCTGGTTATAATTTATTTCAGAGTGAAGAGGAAAAAAAGACAATTCAGTCAAAAGTCTAAACACTAACTGGAAGGTGTTCGTATGTGTCAGTTCATACTGGTGAGGGGATACAAGCAGTCATCCAGAAAATCACGAGCAGCAGTCCATGATGGCTCCTGAGATACGGCGGCGTGAACCCAGAGCGTCTGGTGTGACAGTGAAGTTTGCTTCACCTACGGAGCGGCTCTGCAGGTGGTGGTTGAAGTGTTTATTGTTCTGTTGGGTTTTTTTGTTTCTTTTCTTGGATGAGTCTGGCCTCCTGAGTTTTAAACTTCATCTCTGTGCATCAACTTGGCCACCTTGGCTCGGAGAATCTGGATCTCCAGGCCGAGCTTCTCCCTCTCCAGCAGCAGGTTTCCTCTCTTCAGCTGCAGCAGATCCTCGTCCACGACCACGAGCTTCTTCTCGTGCGGGTCCAGACCTGCAGAGAAGAACCACAGAACCCACTGAGTCCTTTAACCACAACTAAACACTGATTCTACAATTATTATCATGAGCAGCAGCACATAATGTAACGTATGACTGTGCTGCTTACCATCCACTTCAGGTGTTGTCCCTATCAGGGACTTCAGCTCCACCTCAACAGGATAATGGTCGCTCACTTTCAAAGCCTGGAAAAGAAACAGTTACTTGTTAATTAACAATAATAATTCTGAATGAATCAACCAAGCTGTGTTGGACAAACCAACTATTGCTAAATATTTACATGCACTAACAGCTAGGTGGAGCTGTCGTGTAAAAATACAGGATACCCGGTGCCACCCAATTACATTTTATGATTGTATTGATACAATGATTGAAAACAAGAACAACAGACCTGCTCCTCACTGAGTCCATACTCCTTCTGGAAGTTGTATGGTTTGGCAGAGTTTGGCACCACGGCCTGCAGCATGTCGTCTCCATAAACCACTATCCTGAGCAGAGACATACAGTGTATACATGTGTTTTACTCATATCGCCACTGTTAGTCTCATACATGGCTACTACTATATAGGGAAACTCGCCTTCTTGCAGCAGCCATTACAAATACAACAAAAAACATATATAAAAACAAAAAGTACAAACAGATAAACAAACAGACATTTGAACATGGGGACTTATGGAGACTGACTCACTTCTGGAGCCAGCCTCAAGCGGACGTTTTTGGCAACGCACGTTGGTTTCATTTGCCAGCCATGGCGGTTGCCGCTTGTGCTGCAGCCAGTGAGCTTAGCTTAGCAATAGCACGCATACCTGTCGTATGTGTGGTCGTTTCGGTTGCTCGCCGTGGTGTCGACGTCATCTCTGATCAGCCAGTGGAAGTTCTTGTCGCTGCGGATACGGATGCTCTTCATGTCCCTCTTGGAGACGTACGCGCCGTCCGCGTTGAAGTCGCCCAGGATCATCACGTTCTGGAGCAAAGAGGAGGCAGAACGTCAACAAGGTGACCATTTCGACCATTTATCCATTCTTTACGGGCAATTATTTTTTAGCATGTATCCATATTTTTAAACTTTTTCACTTGCTTACTAGTTTTCACACACTTAATCGCGACATCAGTCACAGTTCAGCTGCTTCATCCCCTAAGATACAGGTAACTGTGTTTGGTAATCTCTATATTAGATCCTTGCTTGATTGAATTTTTATTTTTCTAAAGATATTTTTTCTGCTTTATTCGACAGTGTCGGTGTACTGGTGATGTTCACGTCCTTACATCTGTCCTCCACTTCTTCTTGACGTGCTGAAAGACGTCGTAGAGCTCGTCCAGCTCCTTATCTGAGTCCTCTGGTTTGGTGTGAACTGGGATCATCACCAGGTCCTTCAGCACTGTGGAGATTGCACACACACACACACACATTTCGTTGTTATTGTTCTGATTTTCTGAATTTATTTGACAGGTGATTTTTTTGGGGGGGATAACGTACCCGTATTGAGGCATCTGAATCTCAGGATGTAGGGATCTCTAGCGAAAACGTCTCCTCCCTCAGTGACCTGGTCATCAAACTGATAGGAGCCCACCAAGTCAACCATATCATCCCTACACACACACAGAAATCAGTGTCAGTACATCCTATTTTGATTATCAGGTTGTGTCTTTGTCAACATATATGAAAAAAGATCTTTGATTTTATGTGTGTAAGTCAGCGTGACCCGGTCAGCCCACCCTGCCGAGAAAACAGCCTCCATCTGGGCAGTGAGAGCCGAGGTAAGTCCCTCTGTTTAGGCTCACCTGTACAGGAACATGAACTGCTCCTTGTAGCGTGTTCGGCCCAGGCGGCTGCTGATCTTCAGAGTGTAGTGATGCTTTCTGTTTGATCTGGACAGACGGACGGACGTGATGAGTGTGATTAAAGGTTCAAGCAATACATTTATGTGATGAATCTCAGAGACTTTGCTGATTCTTTTGTGTTTCCTGAAATGTCTCAGCGTCATCATCAGGTCAAACGTTGGCTCATGACCAAATGTGTCATGTTATGATTGTTTCTCTCTGCTCGTCACCTCTTTCTCTTTAAATCTCTGGCAGGGCGTGGCTGCCAGGTAACAAGGCTCACCCGTCTCTTTCTCATCCAGCAGTCACTCCTGCCATAAAAGCACCGGTCGAGACACCACTCCGGTGCCAGATTATCTCATATGAGTTGGTGTCGAGCTGCGTCAGGCTTCTAAAGATTTACCGGTTCGACCAGTGAATCCTCTGATCTGTTTACTTCACCTGCGATGCAGCCAGCCTCCACCTCTCGTAACAAACTCCTTAAAAGCTGTAACTGGCCTCCGTCTGCGCACAAAACTTAACAGAACCCCTGCAGAACTCATGACATCCCCATCATTCATCATGCTGACATGCATCCATACACAAAGAAAACTGCAACACCGAAGACGCAACGACTTCATCTAATAATAATAAATAATAAAAGACAGGAGCAAAGACTGCTCTCACTTGTTGAGGGCGTCCATGAGGGTTTTCACAGACTCTCCACTGATGTCCACCACCTCCAGGATCACAATGATGTCATATCGAGATATGATCTGGAAACAGAAGAGACAGAAAGAGTGTGACATCAGTGTGACGTCAGTGTGACATCAGGGTGACATCAGTGTGACGTCAGTGTGACGTCAGCTGCTTCCTTTCCAGTTTTGTCTTTGAACTTCTGCAGCTGAATGGCTTTCTATAGCACTGATTCATGAACATGCAACGATGATGCAGATTATTAAATCATTAAACAGATTTGGAGATGATTTATTAATAAGGAGTCCGAACATTCCATATATGTGACATAACGTGTATTTTATTGTTCATATAATTTGGAATAATTGGCTTGTTACTCATAAATTAGCACATGGACTGTGTGTCATAGTGTAACTGAGAGTGTTTTGACACTCCACATGTTATAATATCATCTTAATATAAACCCACAATAAAACACCAAAGTCAGCACGACTATTACAACATGCAGGAAGAAGAGCAGCTGATCGTGGCGCTGTGTTCCTGGAGAACTTATTTTATTTCTGCTGCTGTACGTCGCTCGTGTTCTTCAGCTCTGTCAGCCCTTCATGTACATCATGTGACATAAACAGGAAGGAAGGTGGAAGGTGATCACAGGCAGCAGATATTAATCTACGTCTGGAGTAAACAGGAAGTTAAGACAAAACAACACTGTCAGAGAAGTCTGAATTATGGAGGATCAAATCCTTTCATTGTTTTTTTATTTGTCAGTTTTATCTTTAATTTTAAGATTAGATTCACTTGTCACAGCAGCTCCAAGTACACAAGGTGGATAAAAAACAACAACTAATAAATAAATAAAAAGAACATAAAGTCATAGATATACTAGAAATATAAAAATAAAGAGTTATAAAACCTTTTTCTGTGTATGAATATGTCTGATGAATCATTTCACAGAAATAACTGCACGGGAGCAGGTTACTGAATACACACGGTGCATTATATTAAATTAATATTTATAATATATCAACATTATAATAAATTAAAAAGATGGATGAGATGAGTACATTTGTACAGGAGAAATGAAGAAATGAACGCCCTTCACTGTTTAGTCATTTAACTGAAAGACAGAAAGTTATCCTTTATTTATATTCATATTTATATTTATATTTATATTTATATTTATGTTTATATTTCAGACTGTGTAATCTGCTGCAGCACGACTGTGTTTATGTACAAAGAAGAAATTTCAACAGGAGAAGGTGACGGCGTTGCAAGTTACAGTTTTGCTGTATGATCCGAGTGTGTGTGTGTGTGTGTGTGTATGTGTGTGTGTGTGTGTGTTGTTACCTTAGCCAGGATATTTAGGATATCGGGGTCTGACACTTTGTTTTTTCCAAACTTCTGGATGTTGAAAGATGCAATCTTCATGTTTGCTGCAGAGAAAAAAAAGAAACATTATCGGCATTTTAATGAGTTTTAATGAGAGAGTCTGAACATGAACAACATGTCACATCAAGCGTGTGTGTGTGTGTGTGTGTGTTCACTGCTGTGTGTTATCAGCAGCCGCGTCTCATAAAACCTGGCTCACCTGTAACAGGCTGCAGCGTTCACACTGCACACAATGAAAGAAATGCTTGTTACGCTTGTTAAGTACCCGCCGTAAAAATGAAATACTGCTGGCATCAGACTGACTTCACACAGCTGCTGTGTGTCATTCTTCAGGGAAGTAACAGACATTAACAAACGTGGAAAAAACACGATGACAGGGCTGAAAGCAAGCGTGATAACATGAAGAATTTCATATGATTAGAGGTGATATGTTTGCCATAATTTATGACACCATCTGCCAAATATCTCTCATAGATGTGAAAGAGACCTGGACCTGGATAACTATACGTCTGATCAGATTAACATCTACATGGCTGAGGGAAACTCAGTACAAGACACTTCACAGGTTATTTTTAGGAATATAAACTGATGTTGGACGCTTGTTTTAAAGGTAGTTAGTGCGATATGTAAAATAAAACTGGTGTTTTCCTCCTGAGCGACGTACATCTCCCTGCATCTTCTTGAAAAACTTCTTCTAGTCACTCAAAAGTGTGTTCTGCAAACCTGGATCAAAAGTGTTTCCCTCTAAGTCTAGAGAGATTTCTTTAACTTTCTCCTTCACGTCGGGCTTCAAACTGTTGTGAGGTGTGTGGATGAGCTGTTTCTGAAGGTATGGATCCGCTTTTTTAAACTGGGAGTGGAAAAAGACATCGCCTTGCAAACCTCAGACTGGAGGACACCAAACATGACAGCTGCTGATGACTGACTGCCCTCAACTCACGCCTGCATGCTGTGAGCTGGAAACAAGCTCCAACTATGTTTTATTTATTGTCACATGATTATTTGATGCAGCTTTAGTTGTTGGTATGAGGGCTGTGTTTTTAATTATTGTTATTAGTTATGTGTGTGCTCTCCTGCTGCTCTGGGTGTTTAAAACCAATAAAAAGAGGAACTGAATGTATCATTAGAGAGAAAAGAAGAAGAGGAAGAGTGTAATTTAAACATAAGTCATTACTTAAAAGCATTTTACAATGAAGCACAGGAACAACAAAACAAGTTGTGTGATCGTGAAATAAAATCTAAATAAACCTGAGAGGTTAAACTTGAATTCAAGCATGAAAAAGAAGTAAGAAGATAAATTCTCAGTCGACGCTTGGACAAAGTGGGCTGTGGACAGCGTTCAGGACTTGTTCGAACAGGTTTTGTTCACCGTGTCTTTACAACGCCCTGTCCTGTAATCCCCCCACCAGTCTCCACAGAGCTGCATACTGTACAAACACTATACATTTAGCCTGAAGCAGTCTGTTCACCGTATATACACTCGTAAAAAACACATCTGTGTAGGGGAAAGAGCAAACAGATGTACACAGCACAAGTATAACTACCAACCAGTCTGCAGCTAAAATTGTTCATCCGTGAAGAAACGTCCAACTGTGTTTGAAAATTTGAATAAAGGTTTTAATTTGTGTGTTTTTACACTCTGAGGCTGCTTCTACATGCATATCTAACTGATATGATAATCCACCACGTCCACCTGAAAGCAGAGTATTTATCATTTATTTATTTAGTATTTTGGTTAAAGATTGTTTTGAATTTACTGAGAAATCTGAACTTTAAAGATAACAAAGATAAAAAAAGAATAAATTATGAGAATCGAGTCATAATGTTGAGAAAAAGTCCGAATTTCAGGAACGTAGCTGAATCTTTAGAAGAAAAAGTCTGAATATTGTGATAATTAGTGTCTTAAATCATGACCATCAACTGTTTACTGGTAGAATTTAAATCATTTAAAACATTTTTCTCATAAAGTTATCATCCTATCTTATAATATTTAACTTGTTTTCTGCCAAAACAAAACAATTTTAACTTTATTCTATTAAATTACAACTTATTCTTACAACAGTCTGACTTTCTAATAAAAATATTCAGTGTTTGTTATCAAAAAGACTCTTATGAAGCACTCTTATGTAAGCACAGTTTCCTTATAATAAACTCTTAATTTAAAGTCATATTCCAGTTTACAGCGTCACTAACAAGCAGCACGTGTTTAAATATTATGTAAGAAGAACGTGTAACATGAAGGCAGCCCGTGGAAACATGGCACGTCTCCGCAGTTTAGTGTCTCACCACAGGAATGTTATTGACTTGTAATAGTTGCCGTCGATTAAGGAGGACAAAGCTCTTTTAAAGCCTGACGTCGATCTCACACACACACACACACACACACAGAGCTGGCGGCATGCAATAAACAGCTGGACCTGCTGTTTTCACGTGTATTTATACTGTTATTTATACTTTTATACTGCGTGTGCCGCGTGAAATCTCAGGAAGGAAGTGATAAATATAAGAAAGAATCTAAGATGACAGGATGAGAAACAGAAGATGGACGAAACATCGAGAGAGCTGAAACAAAAATGGGAATATTTTTGGGATTTTGGGCTGTTTGGACTTAAATTTTATAGGCCGCACTGATGAATAAATATTGAGAATAGTTGCAGCCCTGTGTCTGTTGTTTCTTCCCGCCCTCTTGTCACTCTTTGGTTGCCAGGTCACTCATGAAACTCCAAAATCCCCAGTAGCAGTGTGTGTGTGTGTGTGTTGTGGAGGTTGTCCGACTAGTTTGTTCTGCTGTTCAGTCAGGCGATTAGTAGATACTGCAGCTGATAACCATAAAACACACACACACACACACACACACACACACACACACACACACACACACACACACACACTACATCAGAAGTAACACATTATGACATCTGTAAACACCGCGGTCACATATCAGTGTTGCCCTGACAAGTTTGCCTTCTTATGAAAGTGCTGTTGATTCTCATGCAGGAGATGCATCATAACCTGCGAGTCATGACTTTGTTTTCCTGGGAATACTCACAGTTCACCGCCTGAAAAACGTCTTTCAAACATAAACTGCACATTTTTAGAGTGGCCTTTTATTGTGACTGATGTTTCTCAAACTTTTGACACCGTGTAGCACCTCAGACAGACATTATTTAGCAGTGTAGGCCGACCCTGATCAGCTACAGACAGTTCACACAGGAGGTTGGCAGGTTTTTTATTTATCCTGAACAGAACCGCTTCAAGAACCAGAGCTCATTTCATGTTAAAGCGGTTCTTCTGGTCCTGACTTCTCATCCTAATATTTCCAGTCTGGAGCCACGATTGCACTAATCATGAATGTACGCTGTTAAAAACAAACTGTTGTTTTTACAGTAAAAAACTGGCAGCTGTGGTTGCCAGAAATGCTGTTTTTTCATATAAAAAATAATATCAAATATAAAATGCATCTTTATTCTCTATAAATGTCTTTAAAATGCTGCATGAAATAAAGGTTTTTGCTGTGAAACACCACTGTTTTTACGGCATTTTACTGTCATCGTTTTGGCGGTTTTTCACCGTAAAAATCTACAAACATTTCTTACAGTGATACGCGCACACTGCATGAATGAACGTGTCTACATAACAGGCTGATGCTGAAACAAGATATTTCAGGAATTGTCGATGGTTTGAACATTTCTCACTACAGGAAAATCAAGTACCAGCAGTGGTACTCATACCACAGTTTGAGAACCAGTAGTTTAGACAAAAGGTGGAAAAATACCTAAATTCTTCTCTCAGTAAAAGTAGGGAAATATTCTGTTACGTAAAAGTTTGAAAGCAGATCTTTACTTGGAAGTAAAAGTATATTAGCATAGCATCAACAGCATCAATGCAGCATCAGTATACCAAAAGGTAAAGTACTGGCTATTAAATATAAATATAAACAGTAAAGTTTGGGTAAATTACTTCATGTACTGCGGCATAGCTTCAGCTATTATACATCATAATTTATATGTTGATTATATTTCGTATCAATAATCTGTGTCTACAAGGAGCTGGTAACTAAACATCTGAAATAAATATCATAAGTACAAGTACAAGTACAATGAGAAAAACTCAAGTTGAGTGAGTACAAGTACTTTCAAACTGTACTTAAGCAAACATGAAAATTCTTCTTGCATTCAAATTTTATGTAAATACTGTATGTGTTTGTTGGCGCTCAGGTTGCAAAAATATATGTACTTGAAATTTGGATTTGGAGAGTTATTAGTTCAGATTTTTACATTAAAACATGAGAAAAAGTTTCTTTAAAACTCAAAACTCTGAATCAAACAGCCTCCCTCACACGATGACTCTGTCTCAGCTTCTTCGACATGTCCGAAAAAACAGAAGTTTGGAGTTTTTTTCAACATTTATCGCCTGTTTTGTGGATTTGCATTGTTTATGCAATAACAGACACTGTACACTGTAACACATGACTAAATGAACTCCATCAGGGACTCTTCTGACTTGTATTACCGTATTGATACTTGTCTAGTCAGTCTTACAGCACCTCAGATCTGTGATAATCCACCTGTAGTTTCAGGCATCCAGATGGAAGAAAAAGCTGTCCCATTGTATTGAGGCATGCAAAGCCTCTCAGGTATTCAGCTCAGCGTGAGCCAAAACACACAAAGAGACGAGTTGTTTCTCACCTGCAGGAGGAGGAGAGTCTGCTGCTGCTGCTGCTGCTGACAGGACCTTCGGTATTCGATTAGTTTAATACCAATCAGGATTAATTAAAGCGGAAACAGAGAAGGAAAAACCTCTTCACGACGATTGCTCTTGCATCTGCAGCCACAGCCTGGGGGCACAAAACATTATGTAGAAGGGTAACCACAGGCAAGGTGATTGGTCGAAAGCCAACCAATAGGAGGGAAAAGAGAGGGAAAAAACAAGGAACCCGCCCTCTATAATGTTTCCCTCTTGTATGTTTTTTTAAAAAAGGTGTGTGTGAGGATATCATCTGGTCTGAATGACCTTGAAACAAAGCAAGATCATAAATTGGAGCATTAAAAATGTGTTTTTATGAAGGATGTTTGTCTGCTCTCGGTTGCTCGGCAGCGACATGAAACCCACAGCGCAGTGACACGACACGCCCACAGGAAGTGGCTCAAAATACACAAAGACAATTAGGTTTGTTCGAGGGTAATTTTGCTTTTCCGGTTGCACAGTTGACAGCAGCTTCCCCCAGTTTGTACTGGGAGTGGACGGATTATGAAGTGGGAATGTTCAGGGCCCCCTGCAGTCGACGGGAACCCCTGACCTTTAAAGGTTTTAGGCGGGGTATGAAGTGTAAAATAACTCTACATTCACATGGATATGAATGTGGTTTAATAAATGAGATTAAAATGTATTTGATGATTATATTTAAGTGAAGTAAAAAGAACAATGTAAAATCCAAAAAGTACCTTAAAATGCATTTAAACTGTTTCTTTATCTTGCTGAGTGATCCAATCATCTACATCTACAGAGTCATGCATGCATCTCTGCAGTAAACGAGTGGCAGCGATCAATCATGTGCAAACTGAGCAGTTTATATCAGTGGGTAAGTTTCAGGCACTTTCAGACAGCCTTTGATCAGTCAGTGCGCCTGCTCGACCACATTGTCTGTGGTTACATTTGAAATGTCACCAACCGTTACTCTGCATTCAGCGTGTATACTGTGATCACTGTGCCTTTGATTCGTTCATTCTTTCATGTTGATTACGTTATTTTACCTCTCTTTTTATGTGAAGTAACACACAATATAGTTCCCATGCACCCACAACCTGTTTTTTTAGGACTCATATGGTGTCTAAATAAGTATTAAACTCATTCTCAGCCCATTAGTCGACTGTTTGCTTGGCTATCTTGAATCCAGGTCCACTTTTTTGGGATAACTTTGAGACCAGGAATCAAACGTAAAGAGCAGTAGCATAGTGCGACCACTCTTTAATGGTGAAAAACGGACATTGGCTGTCTTTCAACCAATCAAATAGGAGGATTAAAGCTCAAGAAGCAGGAGAATTTTTCCAACACACAAAGAAAGCTGAAAAATTCAAATTCATGGATTAGGGTTATGCCAAACGTTGAGCTACATGGTAATAATGATAAATATTATCCATTTTGCTAAATATTACTTTGTATATTGGCTTTATTAACATTAGATTATCGACAATATGATAGTACAAGTCTAGAATATTTTTTATCATAAATTGCTCTGAAACTGTAGGTGCTTAATCACAAGAATACCAATTTCTACGCAACGTTAAGTTAATGTTTGAACACAGTTATCAAACAGCTACAGACCAATCACAAATTAGATCATTCTTCTTAAAACTCCTCGACAAAGCGGAGATCACGCCTGCACAAACAGAAGACAACACAACACAGAAACTGCTGAAGTGAAAGACAGTTTGAAGCATTCATAATTAATAAATCTATTATTGACCGTCAACGTCGCTGAGCTCATTCCTCCTTTGTCTTCTTCGTGGACTCACTAATCGGGGTTCATAATTGCATTTTCTGCAGGACATGTTTGTAACTTTTGCACACTTGCATGCATTCAGTAAGACTGATAGATTTTCTCTCAGTACCAGCAATCATTCAACCATGTTTTAAAGCAGTAGAGCGCTGAGACTTTGAAGCCACAGTGAGATGAACAAAGACGTAAAGTTATCTTACCCTTTCAGACAGTTCCCAAAATGACCAGCGTACTGTATACATTTTCTTGACAAGGCTCCTCTTGTAGTTGTGCAACTCATTTCTCGTTTTCTGATTGGTCCTTGTGTCCTGTCTCAACAAGAAATAAAACAAATCAACACTAACGAACTTTAGGTGACACAGAGATACTGATACAGATGATGCCGAACAGCCAAAACAAACAACTACACCTGTTTTCTCGGTTCTCCTCCTCTCTTTCTGATTCATTGGCTGTGTGTGGTGGTTGGACAGGTGAGCGGCGCTGCTGGCTCATCACATCATCACCTCTTTAATTTATCTGGCAAACATTCTTATTTACACATCCAGCAGTTATGAAGCAACTTTATGAGTCGTGTTTGTGCCTACAACATTTACTGTTTTTCTACCTGTCTGTTTGGCCCGTGCCTGCACGTGACAGAAATTTTGCTGCTAAACGTTCCACTGTGTTCACCAGTTAGTTGTTAACTACCTGAGCAGATAGCATACAGTGGCTTTTCTCTGAAAACAGATGCCTGTTAAGGGCTGGACAGCTAAACAATGGGCTGAAACTCGTTAAGCTTTTATAAAGCTGAGGGGAGGTGCAGAGAAATACCTGTTCCAAGGCTTTGAATCATTTATTCACATGGAAAGTGAAGAAAAGTTCAACCCTGGATCCTCTCTTACTTCCATAAACCACCCTGATTAAGGCCCTGCCCAGCATAAAGTGAGTTTGAATGTTAGTGTTTTAATGTGCCGACCCTTCTGAAGACTACTTTACAGAATACTATCCATCCACTCATCTGGGGCTGGGTCGCAACGGAGGCAGGTTTAGCAGGACTTTCCAGACTCCTCCTGGAGGATCCCGAGGCGTTCCGAGGCCAGATGGGCTATGTAGTCCCCCCGGTTGAGCACTGGGTCTGCCCTGGGGTCGCCTACCAGTTGGACATGCCTCCAAAGGAAGGCGCCCAGGAGGCGTCCTAATCAGATGTCCGAACCACCGATCGTAAACTTTGTGAATGTTTTTCATTCGCTTTCACTTTCAGTCATCTTTATTGCAAGTGCTTTGACTTTGATTGAACATGTGTTGGCTTCCTCCTTTATATCATTTTCCTGCACTGTATTTGATTTATGTGTCACTTTGTTTTGGAAAGTAATATATAAATAAAATAATGATTTTAGCCGCGCAGTGTTGATGCTGTTTTCATGTTTTTCATAATTTTACCATCACGCCTGTTTAAGATAACGGAGAGCAAACAGAAACCAATGATAAAGTAAGTTACTTTGTTTTTTCTCCATCTGCTCAGAGACACAGACAGCCTACAAGTCAGAACTCGTCATGTTTTCTTTGTGCTCTTCCCATGATGGTGTGACAAAGCTCCACCTCTTAGCTGACATCATCTGACGCAAACAGGAATCAGTTTTGGTTTCTTTTCTGCAGTTATTTCTCAAAAGAAACAAACTGAGAGACATAACGGCATTTATCTTCATAACCAAAGGACGAGAGGAACAGGATGCAATACTGGAATTCTGAGTATTTCCTCTTCAACCTGACAAAGTGAAAGTAACTGAGCTAACGGTGTCTTTCTGTTTTACGCTCTGCCTGGTGTGTTTTTTGCTCCACTCGAGGAGAAAATGGCTTCTTGTTCTGAGAAGGATCTCTCCTGTCCGATCTGCCATGACATCTTTAAAGATCCTGTCGTCCTCTCATGCAGCCACAGCTTCTGTAAAGACTGTGTGCAGAGATGGTGGAGAGAGAAACAGATAAAGGACTGCCCGGTTTGTAAGAAACGACCTTTATTGAGTGATCCTCCTCGTAACCTGGCGTTAAAGAACCTGTGTGAGACCTTCGTACAGGAGAGAGATCAGAGAGCTCCAGAGGCTCTCTGCAGTCTGCACTCTGAGAAACTCAAACTCTTCTGTCTGGACCATCAACAGCCGGTGTGTCTCATCTGTCAAGTTTCAAAAATGCACACCGACCACAGATTCAGACCCATCCATGAAGCTGCAAAGGATCACAGAGAGGAGCTCCAGACATCCCTGAAACCCTTAAAAGAGAAACTGAAGCTCTTTAAAGAAATGCAAGGAAACTGTGATCAGACAGCAAAACACATTAAAGTCCAGGCCCGACACACAGAGAGGCAGATTAAGGAGCAGTTCAAGAAGCTTCACCAGTTTCTAGAAGAGGAAGAGGAAGCCAGGGTCACTGCTGTGAGGAGGGAAGAGAAGCAAAAAAGTAAAGTGATAAGAGAGAAAACAGAGGCTCTGAGCAGAGAGATAGCAGCTCTTTCAAACACAATCAGAGCCACAGAGGACGAGCTGAGAGCTGAAGACGTCTCATTCCTGCACAACTACAAGGCTGCAGTGGAAAGAGTCAAGCAGCGCCCCCTGCTGGATGATCCACAGCTGCCCTCAGGAGCTCTGATAGACGAGGCCAAACACCTGGGCAACCTGACCTTCAACATCTGGAACAACATGAAGGACATGGTCTCCTACACTCCTGTGATTCTGGATCCAAACACTGCTCATCCAGAACTCGCTCTGTCTGAAGATCTGACCAGCATGAGACACGGAGAGAGACAGAAGCTTCCAGACAACCCAGAGAGGTTTGAAACCCTTTTGACACACATTGTTCTGGGCTCTGAGGGTTTCGACTCAGGGACTCACAGCTGGGATGTCGAAGTCGGAGACAGTCCAGGCTGGTTCCTGGGCGTGGCAGCAGAGACCATCCAAAGGAAAGGGGGCATAAAGTCTGGACTGTGGCGAATAGGATTAACAGATAGTAAATATGCAGCCGCCTCTCCATCAGGTCCACACACAGTTCTCCCAGTAAACAAAAAGCTCCAGAGGATCAGAGTTCATCTGGACTTTGACAAAGGACATCTGTCATTCTCTGATGCTGATACAAACACACTCATTCACACCTTCACACACACCTTCACTGAGAAGATGTTTCCATACATCAGTAATAAAAAGGACCAACTAAAAATATTACCATTAAAGGTCAGTGTAAGTGTGGAACAGAGTCAGTGATCTCTGACAGACAGACAGACATGTCATTTTCTTTCAGCGTACAGTTTATTAATTAAACATTACAGTGCTGTCTTTAGTGCATCAAACACTCAAACACGTTAGGCCTGCAGCAAAGTTTGAATCTTGTTCCTCGGCTTAGATCTGCAGAGATGATTTACTGTTAACCACAGAAAAATTATATTATATAATCCTTTCCATTGTTTTCATGTGATGTTTTTGTGGACTTGTCTTTTTCAAGAGCTTTGCTGTAATGTTGAAAAATGTTGTACTGGGCAATAAAAATAAATGTGAATTGCCTTGAGCAGAATTTATGTTTGATTATTGCATATTTTTACTGTTTTATAACAATATTCTCAGTAAAATTCAACAATCACATTTTCATAGTTGCTTCTTGAGGTTGCAGTTTTACTTATACTGGTTACTTATGGTATGTTGGTAATATTATACAGGCCTTAAGGCAACATTACATAGAACACTGGTTCCCAAAGTAGGGGGCGGGACCCCCAGGAGGGGGCGCAAGGCAGCAAGGGGGGGGGTCTCAAGATGATTTTCAGAAATAAAAATATAAAATCTAAAAACTTTTAGAAATAGCATATTTTAGCCACAATTGTAAGAAAACATAAAACAGTAGTTACGTTTAAAATAAAAGCCTTTCGTTTTTCTGACCCCCGATCTGATTATGACAGATTAACGACATTAGCAGATCATCATCTGACATCTGGGGATGGGGGGGGTCGCAAATCTCCGGTACTGTTGTTTTTGGGGGTCGAGGGCTGAAAAGTTTGGGAACCCCTGACATGGAAAATTGTATTTTTGTAATTTAGCACACCCCAGTTTCAGATTTACTCTTGTCTGAGGGCTTCTTGTTCAGTCACTTTCTCATTTTCTCTTCTTAGCTTCCACCATCAACATCCTCTTCCGTCTCTTTTTCACTGTCATTACATCCACAAGCCTCGCTCCGGTTCTGGCACGACACCGGCTCCGCTCCATGTCAGTATTCTCCCGCACCCCGGGTCTGTAAACCTCCTCTTCTTCTTCTTCTTCTTCTTCCTCTTCCTCCCGGTGGTCCAAAACGCCTGTGATATAAACACTAACCCTGAAACCACACCAGACATGTCTCTGCTTTGGTCCAGTTTCACCAAAATCAGTGAAATGGGATTTAAATAAAGTTATTTAATGGTAGAAACATTAAGAATAATTACTGTAATTATTAAAGTAGAGGCAGTAAAATGTTTTTTACAGGATTGAGGCCAAAGTTGAAGATATCTAATATCAACAGCAGCTGGCGACAGCGTGACTCATCGTTTTCCTTTTAATCACCTCGACAACAACGACTCAGACTTTTCTTTCCTTTCTTTCCTTTTCTTTTTTTTCCTCACCTGCTGCATGAGCATGAGTCATCTGATGCTCAGTGGCAACAGGTGGAGGGCGAGGGATTTGGATCACACACACACACACACACACACACACACTCAGTCCATCCAGTAAATCAGATGTTATTGTGTTGACTGTTTACAGGCCAGTGGAGTTAATTTGACTTTTACCACAGCTAAAGAGAGAGAGTGAGACAGGTGAAGTCTAAAGCGCTGAGTCATGGTCACACACAGAGATGTCACAGCGGTGACTCAGACTGACCCACATACTGAAGGAGATAAACACTCTCTGTGTGTGGCAGCTGCTCAGTGACTCAAAGCTCACATCACAGTGACTTCGCACAAATCTGTATATGTGTGTGTGTGTGTCTCTCAGGTGTGTTGCACCAGTGTTGCACCAGCTGCAGTTCAGCTATGAACCTCCAGAGGGCGCACACACCACAGCAGAGGAGACTAAAGCGCCCCTTTATGAGTTTCACCTTGTTTGGTTTCTAGAAATGTCGCCTGGAGAGCTTCAAAGAACATTTGTCTGATGTTTTATATTGTTCAGCTTCACCTGGTGGATGGAGCTTCACTTAAAGGACCAGTGTGTAGGATTTAGTGCCGTCCAGCGGTGTAATTGTTGATTGCAAACCCCTCGATTCGTCCTCTCATTTGCCACGTGAAGGAGAAACTGCTCTGTCCATAGACAGTATAAAACATGGACGTAGACTCTGTGACGTCAGACTGTGGTGGCTCTGGTCACCGTCATCCTGGCAGTCCTGCCTCTTTATATATTTATCTATACACGCTTCTGCTTCAACGCTATTTTTTCAGTCATAACCAAAGTTATCCCATGACACAGACACCCAACAATTCCCACCATGAGCAAGCACGGAAAATGTTAAAGAGGCAGAAACCTCGAGCAGAACCCGGCTCACGGTGGACAGCTGCCTGCCGCGACCGAGTTTATTTTCATGCCTGTGTCTGATGCAATTCGAAGGTCATTTGTAACATTCACCAGAGCCGTCTCTGTGCTGTGATGCACTCTGAATCCTGACTGAAACTCCTCTAATGCACTGTTGTTATGGAGAAAGTCACACAGCTGGATGGCAACAGATTTCTCAAGTATCTTAGAGAGGAAAGGGGAGGTGTAATATCAGTCTGTAACTGGCTGACACTTCTGGATCCAGTAGGCTTTTTCAGAGGAGTTATCCGGATTATTAATATCTAGTTATGAAGTGATAACTGAAGGTAAAACTTCTTTGAACAGCCTAACTTTAATATGTATAAGAGCTAAAACGATTAATCCATGATTGTTGATTGACAGATAATTAATCTAATTACGTGTAATTTGCTTTAATGAGTGCAGGTGTGTCTGACTGATACATAGTTTTCTCTCTGTGGGTAGCATCGCTGTATGATCGTAGTATTATTGGTCAGTACTACAAACCTGCGTCCGTTTAGCGCCTGTTAGTCTTGATAATTATTCGGATTCTGTTGATTTAAATGCTTTCATCGTGTCCAGGTCTTATTTGTGCTGCTGTCACGATACAACATACTCATGAGTCGGTGGATTTATTGTGAGGATAATACAGACGTAGCATCAACACAGTTAGCACAGTAAGTAAAGTAAAACACTTTATTGATCCACCGGCGTCATGCAGCCCACAGCTGCAGATGCTGGGAGGATAATAGAGCGTAAATCTGCCCCCGCTCGATATCCACACATCCTGTTGGCGTTAAATATTTAAAAGGTCTGGACATTCAGCGCTGGCTTTGCCCCTCACGTGCAGAGAGTTTTCATGATATTCTGGATTGTACATGGTGAAATACAGAAATTAATTTAAACTGTGTGTTAACAAACGTTCTTAGTGACTTTTCTCTTCTCAGCTTCCCCTGTCAACGTCCTCTTTGGTCTTTTCTCCTCTGCCATTACATGTATGTCCATAGAGGCTGCTGAGCCTGGTTACATTGCCCGCTTGCCCAGCTCCCGTTCTGGCACGACACCAGCTCTGTACCCAATCAGCATTCCTCCTCATTTTGGGCCTGTGAACCTCCTCTTCTGGTCCAAAACGCCCGTGGTACAAACACCAACACTCCCCCCGCTGCTCTGAGCTCACAGTCCGGGCAGCCCGGCTAACAAAGTGAGCTAACAGCAGCTACAGTTTTTTTTACAGTTTAGTATTTTTAACTAAAAACAGTAAGTTGATTAGTTTAAATTAATTAATTACCTTGTGTTTGTGCTGTACTCACTGTTTTATTTGCGTTTTATGTGGCGTTCCAACTCTTTAAGTTGTAGATTTTTATGTATAATTCAGGCTGAACAAACCTCAGAAGAAGAGGATGAATGACTGAGTGATATTTCACTGCTGTGTGATAGACATGAGTGTGTGTGTGTGTGTGTGTGCGCCCGTGTGCGTGTGTGTGTGTTTCATTTGCATCATCAATGAGAGTTTATCCCCGGTTCTGCATCAGTGTGATGTCACCAGGAGGTCATTATACGATTGGTCGGCGCACAGATGAATAAATTTTATTGGAACACGGAGATAAAAACACACACACACACACACACACACACTCAGGTAGGACGTGTCATTGTGCTATTTTTGGCCGCTTACCTCAGTATGATAAATCATTTTTAGTGTGTGTGTGTGTGTGTGTGTGTGTGAGCTCACAGATGGGTTTAATCAGATTTCCCTCGCAGACAGTACGCAGGGCATTAACATTTCAGAGGCTGAGGTCAACGCACTGCTCGGATTTCGAGCCCATTCTTCATTCACGGATCCGTACGTGACGATAAATGATGAATACATAATATTTATAAAAGGTTTATTAATATCAATATGTTACTGTTTGAGAGCGGCACGGTGGAGCAGTGGTTGGGTTCTCTCTGGGTACTCCGTCTTCCTCCAACAGTCCAAAGACGTGCAGGTTAATAGGTATGAATGAGCATGAATGGTGGTTTCCCTCCTGATGCCAACTGGGACCCGCGACCCTGATGAGGATGAGCGGTCCATAAGTTGGTCCCAAATGCGTCCACTAGACTTCTAACGCGTGTCGTAGGTCACATGTTACACCAGCGCTGGCTGATCTACACTGGTTACAGATAAAAGTGTGATCACCTATGAAGCTTTATATTTCTGAATTATTGTGTCCCCCAACCTTGGTGAGACCTCTGAGGTCTACCAATCAAGACCTGGTTCTTGTGGTCTTGGAAATCTAGACTTAAAGCCAAAGGTGACCGAGCACTTACAGTTGTGGTTGGAGTCAGTCAGTGTTTGCTTTTGCTAAAATACAAAATAGTATGTCGAAACATTAATGTAATTTCCGTTCCCACAGCGTCTGACTCACACTCAACGCGGCGGTTCATCTATAAAACACAGAGAGCCATTACGACTCCTGATCAACAGCAGGAACAAACTCAGCACAGGTGAGTCACATTAAAGGTTAACTGATAATATGAAGATCAAACAATGTGTGCTCGACCTCAACTGTTATCTGAAACTAAACAGCGGCAGGATAAAGGAAGCAGAAGGCCACAGCCTCCGAGACTCCCAGAGATAACAGGCAGGTGATGGAGGAACAACAAAAATAAATAAAAAGAGCATCCGTCTGCTCGAACATATTCAGCATTTTAAACATCCAGCTAATATCAGACAATGAAGTTGTGTGTGTGTGGGTGTGTTTGTTAGTATTTCCATGACTTTATGGCTGTGAAGACATGTGTGTGCTGCTGATAAGAGATGGGAGTCAAACAAACTGGACAAATGTGACAGAATTCTATCAGCTGACTCACTTCACTTTCTGTTGGCACAGAACTTATTCCCTTCAGTGTGTTGTAGCTCACACACACTTTATTTTACTGCCTCTTACTACGACTCAACATGGCACAAAAACCATCAATGAACTACTGGAATACAGACTTCAGTTACAGAACTTTATATAAAACACTTCAAAAGCACGTCGATGAGCTACAGCTACAAATGCTGTTTACACAGTGATGCATCAGCAGGGCCGGACGTTGCGCATTCGGTGTTCAGGCAACTGAATCATATTTTACAATCAAAACTTCTTAACGATTCTCCAGCAACTTCATATTTATTTCAAAAAAACGTTTACTGCCAAGTACGATTTGCACACATAAGAAATTTGTTTTGATGTCGTTGGTGAACAAACACAAACATAAGATAAAGAAAATCAAGTATTAAAAGTATAAACAATATGAATATATATACACAATATGTTTTAAAATAAAACAAAACAGTACCAGGTACAATAAAGAATATTTTAAATGTGCAGGTATAACAAAACAAGGAAGTCCAACATATGCTGAGTAAGGCTGAGCATTAATGTAATGTATAGAGTTTGTAGGTGCATGTATGTATTTGTATAAAAACAAGAGCTAATGTAGCATAATGGATAATAATAACTAGGAGATGTATATATGCAGACATCTGTAACACCTGAAGAGAGGAAGTGGTCAGCAGACAAATTTTCAGGAATGAATGCATGCCAGTCGTATCATGAGGCTCACCCAGGTGAAAAATGACTCGTGCACAAAGCAAATGTAATATCGGATGCCGTACTACGCATGAACAAACATTATTGAACTGAAAAACTCTGCTGGGTTTGATTTCCTCATTAAAAGGACACAGAGCTCTGTTTGCTTCCTCATTTTTTTTACATGTTTCCTGTAACGATGGGCCGGGAGGGACATACTGTGGATAATAACTGCCGTTTACAATAGTCAATAGTCACCAAACACAACCTCTGAAACCAGCGGTGTCCAGTCAGTAGCCTGTCGAGGTAGTCGTCTTGCCTGGTTTGGCTCCTGGCATCCCGGGGCTGAGTCAGTTCAGTTAGTGTTTTAGTATTATGATATTTGTACTTTTACTTACATAATTGAAGGATCAGAGTACTATCACTGCTACAAAACAATATATTTATTACCTTTGCATTATATTACAGAGGAACACACACTCCCTCTGATTACCTTTATGATGAGATCATTCCCTGATTATATTACATTTGTACTGCCCACGCACACACACACACACACACACACACACACACACAAAAGAACAGATTTTCTTTCATGCATTATCTGTATAGACACATCGCCTGCCTCTGTTTTGTCCTTTCTCTTTTTCAACACACACACACACACACACACACACACACACACACACTTCCCGCCAAACTTGTCCTCTGGGTTGGCCGTGCCCTGCGAGAGCGTACCGACCCTTTCAGTTGGCCCTCACCATGGAAACAGTTTGTCTGAAGTTGCCGCGGCGCCACGTGTCGATGGCGCTCTGCAAACACAAAACAAGCTTTGACACACACCGCTGATCTGGAGCCTGTTGAACGTACACACACACATGCATTTTGTATTTTTACGTCTGGATGCACTTCATGTCTCCGTACACGTCTTCCTACGTGTGTGTGTGTGTGTGTATTCACCTCTTCAGTGGTTGTTTGTTCTAGAAACAGCGTTATCTTAAAGGGTCTGATTGATGCCGTAAAACTCTGGTCAATGATAATAAGAGATTAGGACGCCGTGTTCATCTTCTCTCTGACACAAAAACAAAACTAATCATGTCAGACAGGTGTGCAGGTGATAAAAACGACCAACTACCTCTTCAACACACATAATTACAATAAATGACATCTTTCTTCGAGAAGGGTTAAATCTGGGGCCACTTGTAGATCCGTGAAGATGTTTCACCTCTTGTCCGAGAGGCGGATCATTAACCAGGCCATTGTTTCCACTTGGTTCGTTAGTGCTTCTGATGTGACGTCCATCTTCACGGATCTACAACCAACTCGACTGAGAACCTTCAAAAACTTTCGTTGCATGTTTGAAAGGTTCTTTGTTCTCTCTGGGAAACTGAAGAATTAATAAAGTCATTTTTATTTTTATATTCACAGCCCTAACATGACAGAAAAGGAATATAACAAATGCAGTAGTAGTTGGCTTGAGGAACCAGATGGTGGCTGATTCAAGTTCACGCAGACCCAGTATGGAGCGTGGACGGGTAATTGGATGGTAATTGGAGAAGTGCCATACACTAAACATGATTACAATAAATGACAAACCATGTGTGTGAGACATTTCTCCTACACCCACCGACCAAATAAGTGAGCTCAAGTGATGAATCTCTTTATCTTATCTTTTTGGGACTTGGATTGGGGGAACCACAGCTCCTCTCTGGCACTGCCATGGTGCTCTTGAACAAGGTACCAAACCCCCTAAACTGCCCCCAGAGCTCAGCTATGTGGCGGCCCATCACTCCAACATCTCTCCACATTTGCATGTCTATAAGCCCTTTGTGTGTGTGTGTGTGTGTGTAGGGTTGAATTTAGGGCCTATATATGTCCAAACTGTGTGAATTTTCCCATTGAGGGATTAGTAAAGTAAATCTTCGAACAGGAGTGTCCTCAGGATACTCTGGATGAGAAGTTGAATCTCTTCTCACCACTGGAGGTCCTCAGTGGGTCATTTTGTGGTGAACCGTCTCTCTTTGTATTTCTCTCTCTCTCGTCATCGCGTTCACTCTGATCCGTTGACCGAAAACAAAAACCTCTGATCCGTCCAGTAAACAGACGTCATTCTGTTCCAAACTTTCTGCCAAGTTTCACCTCACTCTGTTTGCTCATGCTGATCAGTTGCTGATAATTCTCTCTCTTTGTTTTGTCTTTCTTTTCAGGCCTACATGGCGAATAAATGTCTGCCCGTCGCTGCGTACGACTTGCAGAACAAACATGACCAGCTGCCTTTTTTTTTTTTAAACATCAGATTTGGTTAAACCCAAACGGACAGCAGTTACTAAATCATGTCCCAATTCAAAATTTCCATGATTACTCAACCAGTAAGATAAGACTGAGCTCCTCTGACACAGACGTGTGGGAAAAGGATGGAAAAACAAATTTTACTGAGTATCAGACTCTCTGAGTACTCGAGCATGAGAAATACTCCTGATACCGTAACCTGAATTTATATATATATGCTGATATATCTCATATTTTGTTGTGCAGAGCTCCACTGATGTCCAAAAGCACATCAGTGAGTCACACTGTTGCACTGAGTTACATGTCCCTTCATTACCATGAACGCACACTGTAGTTTATTTTGATTCAGTCCCACATACATCTGCATTTACGTCCTGCTGCTGGAAATACTCACAAGATCACCAAATGTGGATTAATCCACCGCTGAAAATAGTCCAGCGACGAATGCACAGTTTCCTCCTGAACCTTCCGAGCGACGTTCGGTATACAAACCACGGCGACCAGCTGATTTAGGAAAGTTCTGAGCCCTTCTTTTAGAAATGAAACTATATATTTGTGAGCTGTTTTTAAAAGATGGACGTCATCAGTAGGAACCAATGAGCTGCTGACGGGGGAGAGGAGTTAGAAAAGGAAAAGAAAAAGGTAAACGTGTGTAATTTCTTAATAAATAAATAAAATATAAGCAGTATCTATTGACTTTTTGCCCTTTTTGATAGGAGGAAATTTTAGAGAGACAGTTAACATGAGGAGAAGGAAGTTAAGTGACCTTTGCAAGACTATATTTTTAATATTCTTTAAGAAATAAGGTTATCTTTTGTCACTTTATGCATGAACTTAACTTAATTAACTTGTTGAATTGTGTGTGACGGGACCATCTCTCCTTTTGTGCTGCATTTTTATTTCTTCTGCAAATTATATTGTATAAATTAAATAATAATAACGATAATTATGTATATGAATGAATGAGATAAGCCCTCCGCTCTCAGGAGAGTTAGACTGTGAAAGCGTGTGACATTTCATATGGACGATATCTGGTTTTACAAGGTCAAGATATTTATACATGCACGCCCTGTTACCAAGTAATGGTAACATAGAAGACACCTTATGTGTCTGACCTACTTCTAAAATAAACTGCGCACATCGTGACGCTGCAGCCCGTCTGTCATATGTCAGCCAGATTACTTTTGCTCTGGTATTACCGGTAAATATTTGAGCGCGCCATCTTCGTGTTGTTCTCTAGAATAAAAAACACATTTCAGAGGAACTTCGCTTTGTTGGCGTCTGTAAAACTGTTTCTGCTCCCAGTTTTCAGCCTCCTGGACTCGAGCCCGGCGGAGCTTGTTTACAGAGCAGGTTGTGTTCGGGGCGATGCGTCGCCGGGGCAACCACCCTGCTGAACTTTTGTTTCCATGTGTTGCCTTCGATGAGCGCAGCAGCAGCAGTAGTAGTCACGAGGAGGAACAAAGCCCGCCAAACTTCAGCGGCCAATCAGGAGCCGAGGAGGGAGGAGTCGAGCAAGCGAGCAGCAGGAAAACAGCAGCAGCTGGTGAAGTGTGTGTGTGTTTGTGTGGTCACACACTGTAAAAAATGACACAAAGCAGGTATGTTAGATTCAATGTTTTCATTTTGTGTTAGTGTATTGATAGAGATACTTATTCAACAATAATCACATGCGATCAGACTTAAATACTGAGTGCTTGTTTATATTTTCAATTTAATGACTTGTTTTTAATCAAACCAGCTTTTTAATTTTCTAATTTCTGATGTGATCTCATCCAAAAGCTGCTGTAAGTCCTCCCAAAAACAAAATATATCAGTATTTCTATACAAAATTAACAATTTCAGTCCCTAATACGGACCCCTGAGGTACTCCGTAACTAATATTTAAGCATATTGAACGTTTGTTTTGAGGACAGGACTCCTAAAATACCGTGTGCAGCCATTAGACGAAGTAAATAGGTCCGATGCGTAAGACTGACATAAACATTTAAAACACACATTTAATGTGTAAATGAGACAGACTCTGAGGCTTTTTGTGCAGTAAATCCACATTTTCGACTTCATTTTGCATCTCTTGCACCTCTCTTGTGCCGCAGCTGTAAAAAGTGAAGCATTGCATTAGGGGATTGTTGTGGGATCACTGTTTTTTATTATGTTTTGTTTGCTTTTGCTGAAATATGTAGAAATTAGCTGACTTTTACCCTCATTTTTGTCTAGTTTCTTTCTTCAGTAACGTCAGAAAACACCACAAATAAACAAATACAACTCAGATACGTCCTAAAGCATGTATAGTATTTCTGACATGCTAAATAATGAAGGATGAGTTGCTAAACTTATTCTGATAATAACAATACCCCGTGTGACATGCTGAGTTAAGACTATGCCATAAATCAAGCAAAAAAAAAAAAAAGGGGGACTTAAACCTGAGACCTTTGACCCCGCATCAGCCTACTTCTATAAGATCTTTACACTTTTATTTATTCGGTTTAAAGCTCTTTAAAATGTGTTTTTAAGCTTTTGATAAAAGGTTGTGAGTTAAATTCCCATCACGTCCATCTGAACTTAAAGGGGACATTTGTGATCTCTGCTGTCTCGTGATGAACCACTGACCGATGTAACACGCGCGCACGCACACACACACACACACACACACACACACACACACACACACCCAAAGACTGTGTGTACAGGATAAAATTAATCAAGTCCACAGTCCGTCACTTCTCACAGTGTGTGGGAGTTTTTTCCCGCCACTGAGAAGTTCCTGGAGTCGGGCCAAGAATACGTTCCACTGAAAGAAGGAGACAGAAAGTCTTTCATTCACAAACGTGAACATGCTCCTGGTATTCACTGCCTGCCCCTGTGTGTGTGTGTGTGTGCGTGTGCGTGGGTTCAATTTACCTTTTAGAAAAAATGCGCATCGCCTGTAAGTAAAACTGTGCGGAGGTGAGATGCTTTACATGTGAGAGGTTGTGTGTGTTTTTAGAGGACAGGCAGAGTGAAGGTATGACTGCAGTATCACCTTACACACACACACACACACACACACACACACACACACACACACACACACACACACACACACACGGTCAGTTCAGGTCAGGATAATGTTTAAAGGACCACACTGCAAACACACTGAAGTCAGTCCAGTCGTCTCTGACTGACTGAACAACAACAACAAAGAAACGTCTTTGTCTTTTCTCTCACAGGATGAATCACGATGGAAAATCTAAATTTTAAAATCGATCATCAGCTGATGGATTTGAACATTTCTCAGATAAAAAACCTCTCAGGACCAACAAGTAGTTTAAGTTTTTAATACATGAACTATGTCACACCACTGTGTCAACTTATTCATTTGTCTTCTTATTTTTAGGCTTTTTAAATTATTATTATTTTAAAGGCTAAACTTAACATGTTAACTTACCTTAACTTAAATGAACATAATCTTAACTCATCTTATTTAATCTTTCTGATCGGATTTTAACTCATTTTCTCTTAACTTAAATTAACAACTCATCTTATCTTAACTAATTTCAACTTAAATTAAACTTAACTCATCTTATATTAACTTACGTTAACTTGACTTATGTTAACTGTCTTGACTTATCTTCTCTTAACTTAACTCATCTTGTCTAATGTTTCTTATCCTAACAATATTAATTTGAACTAATTTCCTCATATCTTATATTATCTTAACCTAATTTAATTAAACTTGTCTTAACTCGTCTTTATGAACAAATGAATAACTTTTTTTACTGCTAAGAACCAAGAGCATACGCCACAGTGAATGAAAATAGCATAATGTGTTTGTGTGACACGTTTCTCAGCTCATGTTCAAGTTCACATACCATCACTCACTTTCACCTTGCACACACACACACACACACACATACACACACACACACACACAGGGCGGTAGCTTTAAAGAAAAAGAGAGAGAGCGAGAGAGAGAGAGAGAGAGAGAGAGAGAGAGAGAGGGTTAAATCTGACGAACAGCATTTCTAAGAAAACGTTGCCTGACATGTGAAGTCCAAGTCACACCTCAGCTGGAACCTGAAACACACACACACACCACCACACACACACACACACACAC
Organism: Sciaenops ocellatus; assembly: GCA_033000465.1. Classification (NCBI taxonomy): domain Eukaryota; kingdom Metazoa; phylum Chordata; class Actinopteri; family Sciaenidae; genus Sciaenops; species Sciaenops ocellatus. The sequence continues at coordinate 29,866,980 of CP136884.1, read as the reverse complement.
ACACACACACACACACACACCCCACACCACCACCACACAAACACACCCACATATATAACTAACCTGATGCTGTGGCGTCAAAAATTGCTGAGTTGCTTTACCTGAAACCTGAATGGGTTTTTCATTGTATGTGTGTGTGTGTGTGATGTGTACCTTTCACACACTGTCAGGTGACCTATTCTAAATAACTAAGGTGTATTTGTTCTCTTCTGTCATAATGACTTTCCTCCTGTGTTTAACTTTAGTATTTACAGTCAAGATTATTCAGAACAGCAAACGTTAAGCTGAATAAAAGTTGAGGTCCAAACACAACTTTGTGCTCCAGCTACGATCAGAAGTACGCAACTGGATCATATTTTGTGGAGAAAATGTTTTCTGGTTTTCCCTCTGATGTCCTCCAGCTGCTCCGCCTCAACTCTCTGTGATTTACAGAGTTTCCTGATTTACAAGTGTGGACCCCGGTGTCGTGCCAGAACCCGAGCAGGGCAAGCGGGCCATGGACATGCGTAATGACAGAGGCAAAAAGTAGAGAGTGAGCGAGCAAGAAGCCGCCGGACAAGAGTAAATCTGGGACTGACTTTTAGTGGTTGGTGAGAGCTTGGTGAAATAAAAGGCTGAAAGACAGACGCCGAGCTGGGCTGACTGCTGTTGGACTAGTCAGTAATATTAGCTGGCTGCTATGTCTGCTGTTGGTGACCTTGTTGATGTTTGGCTGTTAGCAAAGTTGTCGACTCACTAGTTTGTAATGTAATCAGAACAAATATATTACTATTGGAAACATAATAGCCCAAAAACTCCTTCTGCTGTCAGTAATTCAGTAAATTCAAAGGAACAAAAGGGGGGAAGTAAAGTTGAAGTTGATGTGAAGCAAGAGAAGAGGTTCATGTTTCTGTGGAACACACAAAGAGGAAGCTCCTGTTCGGGGGTCATAATGACAAGGTCAGAGATCATCTTCAGATATGAGACGAGGGACGACGTCAAAGGCTTTTGGGTTTAAACACTCGAGTTACAAGAGGTTTAACTTTTAACATGCTGGAGGTTCAGCTCAGCTGTGCAGGAGGAAAGAGCTCAAGTTCATGTTTAACAGACTGCATGTCAAGGAGGGACAGACTGCTTCTGCAAAGAGTGGAAAATAAAGAGCGAACAAAGTTTTCACAAGATTCAGTGACATTTAAAAAAGGAGAAGGATGTTGCTGCACACATTTAAAGACCACGTTCACCCAATCTACAAAAAGACATGCTGCTAGTTTTATTTTTATGTAGCGTCGATGTGTTACGGCTGCCTAACGAGCTGGGGAGCCTGACGGGTGAAGGTATTCAGCACATGATTTGTGTGTTTAGGTCAGTCTCCATAAGTCCCCATGTTAAAATGTCACAACTTCACAGCAGAAATAAACATGTTTACAGCCTGGTACAAAAAACAGTTTTGGTCTCTATAGCTAATTTCCCCGTTCATGACAACTGTACTGAGGGTGAATTTTTATACAACTCACCTGTTCAGATTGCAGGATGCAGGATTAAGAGCGTGGACGCTTTGATTGACAGGTGGGTGTCGTCACAGCCCGTCTCGGCTCCACGTCAGCAGCCGGCGGAGGCGATGACGACCAGAGCCACCACGCTGAGCTTCACAACGGAAACCTGTGAGTGATGTCACGGAGACTACGTCCATGTTTTATACAGTCTATGATTTATAGGTTTTGTACTGCCTGTTTTATTAAGTCAAGTTAGAGTTTTTGGTTTCTTTTAGTAAATTTTAGGTCTCTTATTTCAAGAGTCAGTGTCTCGGTTGTTTTCAGCTTCACTGGACCTCTGAGGTGATCTCGTCCAGAGTTTCCCTCCACTCGGGATCGGCAAACCTGAACCGACTTCCTGAAACAGATCCTGTTGGTAGTTTGTTGTTTGCTTGCTGGTCCATCTGAGAAAGCTACAGAGAGGGCCAGATGAGCATAACTCAGCAGTGACACAGAGAAATGTGCTGTCAGTGAATCTGTCACACACACACAGAGCAGGATTTCTCCACAGGATAGTGCACTGCACACATGTATGAACACGTGTGCACACTTCAACACATGGAAACTTTCTCAACATGAGCAACAAAAGCAAATATTTGCACATTAGATACACACATTTAAACACACACACACACTCACACCTGTCTGATCTTAATGGTTTAGGTTTCAGACATAATCAGTGTTGCATTAACTTTCAGTTTAAATTTAAGATGCAGCGGAGAATTCATCAGCACCTACAGGAGGACAACACAACGAACTGCAACGTATCTGCGGATGTTACTGATGCGGGTCTGTCATCACTAACAGCTGCACATGTGGGCATTATTTTATTTATATAAGATATCTCATGACACTTTTCCAAATCGAGCAGGTCCAGACTGGACTCAACAGTTCCCACCACGAGCGAGCACTCGGCCACGGTGGCAAGGAAAAACTTCCTTTAGAGAGGCAGAAACCTCGAGCAGAGGTTGAGTCAAAGAGGGAACCTGACCTGAAAGTTTCTAATTGGCAGCCATGAATCAATTAATAACATTTGTCTGTTTGTTAGTGACTACGTAAGTTCTCCTTTACATCTTTCCTTGACCTCTCAATCTGCGTCAGTTTGGAGGCCTGTCAGATCGTTCTCTGAATGCTCACTGAGCTCTACAACGTAAAAAATATGCAAGCAGAGACATGTCAACATTTCAGGTCATCCATCTGTGTCTCTGTCACGCTTTGAAAATGCTGCAAAATAAAAAGCATCCTTGGCCAATTTGTTAGTCAGGCTGCCCAGATTGAGCTCAGATTACTGGGGGAGTGTTAGTGCCACCAGGAAGAAGAAACCCAGGGATGCTGATGGTTGGCCGAGCCAGTGTCGTGCCAGAACCAGAGCTGATGGGCAAGTGAGCGATGTAACCAGGCTCAGAGCTTGGTGAAATAAAAGGCTGAAAGACAGACGCCGAGCTGGGCTGACTGCTGTTGGACTAGTCAGTAATATTAGCTGACTGCTATGTCTGCTGTTGGTGACCTTGTTGATGTTTGGCTGTTAGCAAAGTTGTCGACTCGACTAGTTTTTGATCAAAAGTAATGTAATCAGAACAAATACTCGAGTACAGCTGAACACAGCTATGAAAAGTGGTATTAAATCACAATAATATCAGTTCCTACGCAATGTTGCTTTAAGAAAATGTTGAATTTTGGATTTCACCACATTTAAGTGTCAACTTTCATTTGCGATAACCCCAACTGTGAACAGACACACACACACACACACACACACACACACACACACACACTAGAAAAAACTAAACTATTTCTCCAGAGGGCGATAAACTAAAATAAGTGTCTGCAGTATTTTTATGGTTTTGGAATGAGTTCCTAATTTAACTGAAAAGAAATCAGTTAAACTAGTTTCATGAAATTGTTTCTACAGAACGCCAAGCATGTTTCCAGCAGTTAGAACTGTGGGTTCAAATCCCGGATCCTGCCAGATAATTTGGGCTCAGCGACAAGCTGCACTGAAGCAACAGAGACTCCAATAGTTTATTTTTTTTAAAAATAAAGCATAGTTAAGAAAGCATTAACAGCAGTTGGACTCTGTGCTGCCAGCTTTGCGTCTGTGTTGAAACTCATTTTCAGGTCGCGGTTTGGAGAAAAGACTCGATGTTCTGAAGTTGGGTAACAGTTTGAGGTTTGGAGAGTGCTCCACATATTTTTAGGCTCTTGCATCACAAAACGTTTTTTACAGTTATTCCATTCCCAGCAGATGATTTCAGCATTTGGGAAAATACCCTGAGGAATCAAGTTTGACTCTTATTAATATTTCTTCAGAAATTCTGCTGTTAGGAACATTAAAGAACAACCAAATCACTGAGAAACAAACAAAAAACATAATAAAATCTGTCACTGAAGGGCAGTACTGGAGGAAATATACTGTAGCTTTTATTTGTCATCTACATTAAGTCATTTTCTAACAATTATGGCTATTTTTAGCTTTTTTCCCTTTGAGAAATTACACCATAAATAATTCAAATTCACTCTCGTAACCGTAGTCAGCGCTGACTTTTCGAATATAAAACCACGACCACAATCTTTCCATAATCTTAACCTTCCATAACTTCAGTGGAAGATTTTAACCAGACCTGAATTACGGTTTAGCAGAGTCAGCTGTCGGCCGAGGCAGAAAAGATAAAACACAAGGATAGCAAAAAAACAACGTAATGACACATGAAAGATGATGTTTTGTCATAATATTACCATGTTGGACGAGGAGCCAAACTCAAACGCCTTAATATAATCTGAACAGGTGAGTTGTATAAAAATTCACCCTCAGTACAGTTGTCATGAACGGGGAAATTAGCTATAGAGACCAAAACTGTTTTTTGTACCAGGCTGTAAACATGTTTATTTCTGCTGTGAAGTTGGACATTTTAACATGGGGACTTATGGAGACTGACTCACTTCTGGAGCCAGCCTCAAGTGGACGTTTGAGGAACTGGCTTTACTTCACAGCCTGCTTGATATAAACCAAAAGAAAAATTAACTAAGTCTAGTGGGCAAATTACTCCACCTCTGTTTGTATTTTTGTGTGGCTTGCACCTTCATTAGTTATTTAAATGTTCACCCTGTAATCTAACATTATTATTATTATTATTATTATTATTATTATTATTAATCCTCTTCAACATATTCGTTTCATACCGTGCAATCATTTGTATAGCGGCCTTACATCGTGCTTTAGTGACGAGTCAGAAAACGGTACAGTGAAACTCATCTAATGGCAACAAGGGAAACAAATTATGATTTATGTAAAACTGGCTGGTGTGACACATCCATCGCTGCTCATCTGAAACTCATATGCAGGAGATAAAGTTGTGAATATTTCCCTGAGTCGGCATGACCCTACGACTCCATCTGACACCGACAGAGCAGTTCAGGGTCAAGGTGGTTCAACTCCCAGCCTTTGTTTCCTCCCTACCTTCTCCACACACACACCTGACTGCAATAAAACATCAGATTTCCAGATAGTACACTCTGTTACAACATGATAGGATGTTAACACACACAAGTTACAATGACCTTGCTTGAGTACACACACACACACACACACACACACACACACACGTTACACATTAACTCGCAGTGCATCTCGCAGGGTGCTGACGTGGATCTGAAACACAGCAGCTGACAGACTTGACTGATGAAGCACTGCAAAGCCCAGCACGTCTGACCTGAGGGTGACGCTGGAGTAACGGAGACATTAAAGCGCTACGCGTCATGGCAGTCTGCCCGTTAGACTATGAGATTACTCGTCATTTCGGCCTGACGGTGGTGCAAGAGCAAAGTCAGGGAGTCATTGAAAGCATCGTCTGCTCGGGACGAAGACCTCTGCAGTGAATTTAACAGCTGCTTGTGCTTTCTGTCACGTTGTAGCGATGTGATTTTGAGAGTATGCTGCACATGAAAAGCACAAGAATACATCTACTGGTCCTTATTACTCCCTCAACACACACACACACACACACACACACACACACACTCTCTCTCTCTCCAGTTCACCCTTGGGGATTGCGTCACGTTTCTGCAGATGGATGACTGGCATCATCACTCTTAATCCAAACTGTGAGCTCTCAGTGTTGTACTCGTCTGGTGTCAGTGTTGCAGCGGTAAGAGAGAGAGAGATTTGTGCCACCTTAGCAAAAGAAGAAAAGCCTGCTGGGAGATTTCGCGGCCTCGTACGAGTTTAAACACGCAAGAGAGAGACGGCGAGGTGAGAAAGTGTTTCACGTTCACAGAGTTCATGTCAGCTTCAGCTCCACATATCTCATGCTGCAGTTCAAACACTGATATGTTTCGGTCTGCTATGAAAAGACGTGAATTGGTAAAGAAAGCGTGACTTTATTAGTCTCAGATTGTCTTTACGGGGCCGATCTCACTCGCTGGTTACTTGTTTTGATCTCTGATGTGTCTACTCAGTATTTTGAGCTTTTTTTTTTTTTTTTTTTAACACCCTTTCCTCTCAGTGCCTTCACGACCTTCCCCCTCGTATTTCCACCGAGTTCAAAAACGTTTCTCCTCGGTGGTGTGAACGTGCTGCGACTGCACCCGTCTTTTCAAAGACAGCAGCGTCGAAGGTTAAATATGTTTAAGAGCCGCACACAGACACACTTAGCAGTATGTACTATATGCAAATATATATAGCATCAGTGTTAGTAGTGCAGTAGTTCTCAGTTCAAACAAGTGTCAAAGTATAGATGAGTGTAAACACGTCGGGTTCATGTCTGTATCTGCAGCACAAATCTGCACCACCTCTATATGTTTATCTGAGTGTGGGTGTTCAAACCGGTGGGCAAATTTCCAGGCAGTTCAGATTGTGATGTTGATAAAGACTTATACGATACTGTAAAACATTTACAGGTGTGTCGGTCCACACCTGTCAGGCAGTTTGACCGTTACATGGAAATTCTGTCCGAATGCGTCAAATAAAAGTCCTGCTTCCTTTAACTGCCCACAAGTACTTCAGATTAGTCATCCGCTTCATTTTAATAGTGCCAACCGAAAAAAGAGGCTGACGCCACGAGTCATTCATTCAGCCTCCAGGTTGTATTTTTCATAAATTAATTAATGATTGAGTCAGTCTCACTTTCAGAGAAGTTTTTCTTGTTTCAGGAACCTGTTTTTAGACCCGAGAGAGAAACGCTGAATTTACATTTTGTTGCAAAACCTAAAGACTACAAAGACTGGGCAAACCACACGTATAGATTGTTTCCTTTTCTATGACAGATAGGAAGATGCATAAATCGTACCTGAAATACACCAGAACACATACAAGGACTTCTGCTGTTAGATGACTGCACATACGGCAGATGTTGCTTGTTCTTGTATGAAAAACAAACATGTTTTGTGTGTTATGTGGTTAAAAAGGTCAGAAAAAGTGCTGAGTTTTGGGGAGCTAACAGAGGGAACTGGAGGTGACTGAACTTTATAAAAAGGGTGACACACAAGTGACGTCGGTCAACGATATAAATATCAAAACACGTTACAAACAAGGACCTGGTCCAGGTTGATCAGCCGTCGTGCGTAGAAGCTCGCCAGCTTCAGAGTCGCTGCTTTTCCACGCGGCTGTGCCGATCTACGTTTGTGGTAACTCATCTGCAGACACTTTAGTGGCTCCATCTGCTTCTTAATTATTTTATTCTGTACAATTATCCTGTGCAATCCAGTATCTTTTAAATCAACACAACAACATGTGTGGAGCAGTTTGTGCTGTGTGTTGTCATAGCTACGTCTTTCACAGAACCTCTCTTTACCCCGTCTTCACTCCCTCTTCTTACACCCTGTCATGTTACTAACCAGTTTCCAGTTAACCCCATGAACTGTGAGATTTTCCACCAGCTGTTTTCTTTTAGCATTTCACAACTTTAACAGTGCTTTGTTGCCACAGTCACGACTATAACGGGCAATTATTTCACAAAAACAATCACATTTCTTGAGTTTTAACATTTGATGAGTGATATTTTGGCATGTTACCTACTGGCTAATCTAAAAATGAACAAAGAGGTGCAGCGTGGGTGGAGCTGAGGTGGGCCATCTGTAACAGCTGTCAATCAAAGCATCCACGCTCTTAATTCTGCAAAACTTTAAGCTTTAATATAATTTGAACAGGTGAGTTGTATAAATTCATTTCATAGCCACGAAGGTGGCCGCTTGGTGTCATGCATCCAAAAAAAGTGCCCAGCCTGCACGGACTACACCCCAAATGTAACAAGAGCAAAAGAATAAATAAAACAGCATACATGTGAAATCAGATTAGAAACACAGCCCTGCTCTGTGTATGTTCTGTTTACTGATTTTATTTTTATTTATTACTCAATAACTCTGAGACTCTTGAGCTGCTGTAGCAGGTGATTTTCCACAGTGTTGGATCAGTAAAGTTTCTTATCTTCTATAATTGTCAATAACTTCGCAAACGTCACTGTAAGTTTGTTTCTAAACTGTAAATTGACCAAATAAGGTGTTCCTCCTCCTCCTCCTCAGGTGGGAACAGGAACTCACGGTGGTTAAATGATTTACTAGCAGCAGCGCTGGCGGTGCCATGAATGGATGTAGATTTCCACATTTGTTAGGGTGGGTGTGGATCAACTGTGGCGGCATTATAAAACTCTGCTGGCATTAACTGACTTATCGCAGGTAATCATTTATCGCTGTGGTATTTACAGCTTAATGGTTCTTCATATTTAAAGGACGAGTCATTCGACAAACAAGAATCGGAAATCCTGTTCGTTTTTTCAAAGCAGGTGACAAATAAAAGTGACCTTGGAACAGTTCCCACTGCTTGTTCTTATTCATGAATTACTCATATATTTATACTACACTACATTAAATACAATATAATTGTTTGTTTCTACAGTGCAGTGTTTTGACTGTAACTGTTCATGTTTACACACCTAATAATGACTTCATATTATTTACCAAAAATATTTGTTGACCAAATATTTGCTCAACAACAAAAACAGGTGAAGAATAAATACGTGCACACTTCCTTCTTCTTTTCAAACATGCACGATTTAATTTGTGTTGCTCAAGAGAACTTCGTCATTGAGTTTTTTTCTTTTACACGTTTCAGATAAAGTATGAACTTAAAACTCAATAACTGTCAGGTGTTTTAGTAGTTTAGTTTAGAAATACACAATATAATATGGCTGCTGAAATAAATATTGGAAAAAGGGATTCTTTCGGCACAGACGACGTACAGACAGATGAGTTTGGCTCAACTGTTTTTATTATCACCGGTACAGACGCAGGCAGTAGAGAAACGTTCACCGGCTTTCCGGGCGTATGAGACCTCCGGTCCTCTCTTACGCTTCTTGCCGTCTGCTGTCTGTCTCTGCTCTGACTCCTCTCTGCAGGTCCAGCACGTTACTGTGTTAAAAAGGGGAGCGTGATTAGCTAACTGGATACAGGGGTGCCAATCACTCTCACCTGGCGCTGCTCTCCTGAGCCGGCTCCACACCTCTCCCCTGCAGCTGATGCACCACGCCCCTCCACAAGGGAATATTTCATTTGCTGTGGTGTTTTTTTTTTTTTTTTTTTTTAATGGTGATCATTATCAGAGTTTGTTGTTGTCTTTTCTTTAAAGGTCCGGTGTTTATAAGATTTAGGGGGTTCTACTTACAAAATATAATAACATAACTCTGTTTTCATCAGTGTTTAATCACCATAAAATAAGAATCATTATGTTTTTGTTGCCTTAGAATGAGACTTTCATATCTACAGAGTCGTGTCATGTTTCTACAGTAGCCTAGAACAGACAAACCAAACTTTGGCTCTAAATTTTATGTCTGTTTTGCAGCCGCTGTAGTTTCTCCTGCGTGCTTGGAAAGGGAGGGTTGAGGTGCGATGGTTGCAATCAGTCCTTAAAATCATAAATTATAAAGCATCATCAGATAAATGTAGTTTATACAGATTTATGTATTATATATATTTACATCATGTATCACAACAACAATATGACGGCGTTTGAAGAACTTTTTTACTATAAACCTGATTCCAAATAAATAAATACAAAACTGAGGAGAAGGTATTCAAACTGATAAACTTTGTTTTTTGACTTCACAAGGCCAAATTATGTTGTCGTTGTACTTTATTGCATCAGTTAGCTGTTAAGCTACAGTAAGATGACACTGTAAGGTCAGTAAAATGTATTTATATCGACTCTTCTGTGTTTTCACAGACAGAAGAACACATGTACTGACCAACACATGTACTGAAGGCACAGCGGGTGTAAGGTGGACTGTTTCCTCTGATGTAAAGGTAAAAATGTTTGTATGACGGTGATCTGTCAGAAGTTGTCTTTGGTTCGTGCTCAGCTGATGCTGAAGAACTGCACGGTGACTAAACACAGTAATGACTTCTTCTTAGTACTGTTGTTTAATCACGAGTTCTTCAGATTACGGGTCATTGAAACATTTGATAACACTTTCCTGGGAACTGATCACGCACACACACACACACACACACACACTGCGTTCCTGTGAGTTTTATTATGTAAAGGTGTAAAACATTAACAGCGGTGCTATTGTCAGCCAGAGGTAGCTGGGAGGTTATGGTGGTGCTTTTCTTAAGGCTTCTCTTGGTCTGGTGACTAATCTTTATTGATCTAAGGAAAGTCGAGCGAGCGAGCTGTCGTTTCTCAGCCGCGCCTTCCATTCATCTCTGTCACATTCACAGTGAGAACTCTCACTGTGGGAGTTGTGGCATTGAACGCCTTGCTCAAGGGCAGAGCTTTTTGACTGTCTGACTATGAGAAGGAAAAATCACAGTTACAAAGTTTACTCAGATTACAAAAATTATAAACAGGAAGAGACTTTAATTGTATGATATGATCTCCATCCAGTCACTTCTGGTAGATATAAGAGATTATAGATTTACATCCATGTGGGTAGAAAGAGTTTGAACTTCAGAGGAAAAGGAGGTAAAAAAAAGCAGAAGTACCGAGAACTTTTAGTCCCAGGAACTACTTTTCTAGAAACTAACATCAGAGTTTGGGTTTCCATCACTGCTAAGACGTCTCTACGTCTGTCATTCATTGTAGCTCCACGTGGACGCGTTGAAGCACAATGATGGTGGCTGAAATAAAATACTGCATGTACTCAACCAATCTTACGCTGCACTATTAGTAGTATACTGTGTGTACTATGTAACATTTTACCGCTTCTTCTTCTTCTTCTTTGGTGCTGCATTTCAACTAAAATGGGCATTACTGCCAACGTTTGACTGCCAAAATATAAAAATAGAAAACATATGTACAGCTACATTCGCATATTGCCATATTCACCACAACCGCTTCAGCCCCAAGCAGCTTCTTCCTCTTCTGCTACGGAGCCAAAATGGCGACCGTTGAGAGTGTAAGGAGTCCAAGCAATCCACACTCAACTTTCTGTGGTTGCTGTGAATGCACCATCGGGGTACAGTACACTGCATTCGATCATGTGAATGCACTTAAAAATAGCATTTAGTGCTGCAACCACCACCTCCAAAGTTCCTGTACTCTTTGGAGGTTACAATAACTTGACCCTGTGGTGGAAACACCGAGCTCCTCCAAAGGTTCCCAGTCCATGAGCAAAGTTACTGCGGTGGGCAAGCGTGACCTGTTCCAAACTTGAAAGAGAAAGTGTCCATGAAACGCGGAAAAAATGCGAACAGCCCGACCTGCAGCCAGTGTTTGGTTTGTCTGTTCTGGGCCACTGAAACATGGCGGTTCTTACTAACTCCTAAAATCCACCGGGCCCGTCCTCGGCGCATTGCGTGAGCGTCGCGTATTTGGTCCGTCCTCCACACGGCGTCAACACCCACCGGGAGCGTTTAAAAAGCGGCGCGTCTTGCGAGCATCACAGTGTTTACCTCATGTCCGACAGTGTTTACTTGCTGATTTGATCGTTTTTGTCGATATTTGCTCTTCTACCATAGTAGGCTTCGTAGTTAAATGTCTTTTGTGTTTTTTGTGCGATTTAACTTAACTGTGTGTTTATTGTTGTTTCATACCTTTTATGCCTGTGTACTTCTATTTACGGTTTAAAGTACAGTTATAAGCTACATGAATGAAATACGACCCGGAGTCTGCTCATAGTGTTTTATTTTGAAAAACGACCGGATTCGCTCTGCAATTTCTGTCTGACTTCCTGTCAGAACGATCTGCTCTCTGTCCAGCTTGACGCGTGTGACTCGCGTCCAGCGTCAAAACTAGAACAGACGCGTAATGCCCGCGTGGCTGAGCGTCGAGACGCGTCCGGGACGCGTCCGGGACGCGTCTGAAACGGAGCACTACGGAGCCGGTGGAGGTTGATACATTGACTTTAATGGCCGCGCCTTACTCGCGATGACGCGACGCTCACGCGACGCGCCGCGGACGGACTGGGTGGATTTGGGGGGTTATATTCTTCAGGTGATTATACAGTAATGAGAACATATTTATACATGTTATATTCCATTTCTGACATATTCTGTACATATATCTGACACACTGAACTTTTTTTTAAACATTTCTTCCAAACACTTTGTCAAATATTCACACTCAACAAAGGTTAAGCAGTTTAAAAAACACATTTGCTGATCATCTAAACATATAAGGTCACAGTTGGTGTTTTAGTTCATCCCAAATGGATGATGGATGGATGGGGTTGTTCCTCCACACCAAACTGGAAAAAAACACGTCTTTAGGCAATGGGAAAAGTAAGTTTAAGTTTTTGCAGCCTCTGGTGTGTGACTGAACTCTTTCCGCCTCAGATAAGATACACATTTGTATATTATGTGAGACATCACAGTGTCACAATATCCTGTGACTAATCCACATAACGGATAGTTAAAATGACTCGTATCTCTCAAACCTCTTCACTTTCTCCTTGTGGTTGACCATCACCCGTCCAAGCGTTCGGGATACTGCTCTGCTTGTAAAATGTGAGTCGGTTGCGGTTTGTGGTTCTTCTCTGATTCACAGAGGAAAGCTGTGAGTTCAGTGGGATTATCAGCACTGAAGACCTGGTTTCACTCTGACTATCACTGTGTGTGTGTGTGAGCTGGTTTCAGTATGACTGTGTGTGATTTGTGAATGAGTGACACACACTGTTGGCAGTTTGTGTATGACTTTCACTGCCTGGCTTCATGTCAACTATTAACAGTAGGGAATTATTATTGTCCTACTTTGACTGCAGATTAAAGCTCAGGCGCCGGCTGTGAAGAGCTGCAAACAGCTGGAATTTATGACAGCAGTTTGATGACGAGTCAGCTCAGAGAGGTGGAAGGCGTCACAACACAAACCGAGAAGTGACAATCCAGGTCATTAAACGGTTTGTTCCGAAGATACAAAAATGTGTATTTATCTTATAAACCATCATAAATTAAGCCTTATTTCTAATCTCCGAAACGCTTCCTGTTTGTCGCATGTTTGTTGTTGAGCAGTCCAGACAAAAGTCTGGACTGCTTCAGCTCGGACGGCACGAAAGTCAAGGTAGGTTGATATTCTGAGGGCAGGTGAGCAGGTAGGAAAGGTGTGAACACACTGATTTGTCTTAAATATGACAAAAGAATGTTAATAATGTGCACGGTTACCATATTATCTTATTTATATATTCATTTTAGCCTGTAAAGTGTGCAGAGAATGTTTGTGTTTTTCTGTTTTTGCAGGTATATTCATCATTTAATGATACGACACACATCTCAAGTGTGTGCATAAATAATAATAATAATATATAATTCAGCAGCACGAGTGTTTGATTTTGATTTTACAGGATTCACAGTGGCTGATTTGCAGATGTGGTCGAGTGGAATTGATGCTGATCAATGGTTAAAATGTATTTTTTATTACTGAAAGTCGACAGGCAGCTGTGACAAACACTTTATTGAAGCATGAACTTGTGTTTCCTCAACAATAAATTCAGGTTATACATTTGGCAATTATGTTTTTCATCCCTCCAGTACAGTTTGAGAGAGAAGGAGCACTGAAGAGTGACACTTTACTGCTGTATTTCATTTGCATGTTGCATTAGATGCTGTGTAGAAATATGATTTTTAGGATATCCTGTTCATGTTTCTTGCCTGGCCTGTAATATATTTATTTAGTAAAGCACCTTTCACACCTTTTCAAAAGTGTTACAGGAGCAACAGTGAAAAGAAACAAACAATAAAACATAAAACCAACAGACAATAAAATAAATAAATTATTTGTTCTAAATAAATTCAAACTTTGTGTTTCTGCCTTTGTTTGTTTTAGTCGATTTTTGATTATTTTGGTTGGTTCAATTTGTATTTTTTCCACTTCAAGTTATATTGAGACAGAATTTAAATTCCATGTCGATTTTTCTAAATTCTTTTCGGTGTATTTGTCCTTAATCCTGCATAACTTTAAGCCTTAATATAATCTGAACAGGTGAGTTGTATAAAAATTCACCCTCAGTACAGTTGTCATGAACGGGGAAATTAGCTATAGAGACCAAAACTGTTTTTTGTACCAGGCTGTAAACATGTTTATTTCTGCTGTGAAGTTGGACATTTTAACATGGGGACTTATGGAGACTGACTCACTTCTGGAGCCAGCCTCAAGTGGACGACAAGAGGAACTGCAGTTTTTGGAACTTCACTTTACAGCCATGTAACGTGTAAATATAGACCTGACATGACCGTTGACCTTTACAACACGGGGCTGAAAAGTGGTATCGGTCCTGATGAACCTCTTCCTGGTTAAAAGTAGAGAAATTTCCTTTTCCTGTATCCACACACACACACACACACACAGCAGGGTAATTTCAGAGGTCAGTGAAGCAGCACTGCTGACTTCTTTTGTTCCAGATCATTTGGCCTGACACAATTGTGTCTCTATTTCTTTGTGTGTGTGTATGTGTGTGTGTGTGTGTCTGTGTGTGTATGTGTTTGTGTGTGTTTGTATTACAGGACTGAAATAAAAGTTAACACATACACACACACACGCATGCATACAGACACCCACACACATCAGCTGGAGACAATGCAGTTTGTTTTCTTTTTGTCTCTGATTATGCCCCTCTTTCTCTCTCTGGCTGGCTCGTGTCCAGACATGTCCGGTTCCTCTCCGCTGTCTTTGTTACCCACGTCGCTCCGTCCAGGACTCTGTGACCTGAAGGAAAGTTTCCAGCTGATGATTATTTTCATGATTAATCTTTCAATTGATTCTTTGTTTGTTCACAAAACATCAGGAAACTGGAAATTATCATCAAGGCTGGATTACTGTAACTCACTCTGCTTCGGCGTCTCTCAGGCGACCATTTTCCGTTAATTTCAAAATGCTAACGAGGTCCAAGAAACAAGACCACATCAGCCCTACTCTCGCATCCTTCCACACATACAGTTGAAAACAGTCAACATGACGTCATCAAATTTTGTCTGAGTAACAGTCCAAAACCCAAAAATATTTAAGTCACAGACCTTTAAAAATCTTATTTTTACTCGTGAGATGATGCTTCGACTGAGACATGTCTGAATACTTTATCAGCTCTATTTATATTCCCGTCCACAGTCTAGATAACGTTAAACAATAATAGTAATTACTTTAACACCTTTAAAAAACAGTACAAAGTGCATTACAGAGCTGCAGACCCAACAGAAGGCCACAACACAGGACGAAAAGTAAAAAAAACATAAAAATGTAACAGATTCAAAGATGATAAAAGGACAATCAATAAACATAAAAGATTAAAAAATGAAAAGGTAAAAATTAAAGGATAAAAATAAAGAAAATGAAGATGATGTCAGTCGCGAACGAGCCGGTTCAAAGAGCCGCGAGACGTTGGAAAGGATGTATTGAATTCAGGTTACATTATAATCTGAATATATAAATTATAAAAGGTACAAGTGATAAAACGAAGAGCCGTTTGGGAGCTGAAGAGCCGACTCTTCTTGGTGAGCTGAGTCAAATGATCCGGCTCACTAAAAAGAACCGAACTTCCCATCACTTGTTAAAAATGAGTTTTAAGAAGTGATTTAAAAGAATAAGTCTCTCCTCCGGCGGGTCGTTAAAAATAATTTTTAAAAGTTATTTCTTCTGTATTTGCACGTTATTATTAATACGTCAGTTGCCTCCTGCATTCATAAACTGCAAACAAAAGAGAGAAGATGCAAGGTTAAAGATGAGGAGCCTTTTATTTGACAGTGAGAGGGAGTGAGCGCTGATACTGAATCAGAGAAATAGAAAGTTATTTTGTTTCATAGCGATTACGCCTGATTTGTTCTGAATATTCTGTTCCTCTCTGCCACCTCAGTGTGATTCAGTATGAGCTTAATTAACACGAGTGTCGCTCTGTCTCTTGTTTGAGAGACGCTGGGCATGTCCTGGCATGTCCTCTGGTGGTCTACGGACCCCCTGTCCCCCCATCCCCCCTGCTGTGAGAGAACATTTCATATGCATGATCTCTTTCACTTCAGCTGTTTCAGCAAGAGCCCCAAAACAACGACGAATGTTGATGTTGAACTGACAGCGCTCTGCTGCAGCAGCATCGGGAGGATTCGTGGGAGGTTTAATCTGAGAAGTGTTCAGTACTGAGAGAAGATCTCTGACAGACGAGGAGGTCGTGTTACAAACTGCAGCTTGAGTGACAAAACTGGTGAAATGGGTCACCTGCAGTGACCGTCTGATGGTCCTCGTCAGCTTCATACTGTCTGACAGACCTCATGCAGACCATTACTATGATTTTTTGATCATGGCACTCTCAGTTGATTTACAATACGCTCGTGCTGCCACAAAAGTGTTGCTGTTTCAGGTCTGCTGGCTGCTGCTGACTCTGAAATTCCACCGAGCTGCCACACACACAGGAGCTGAAAGCAGCTGAGACGTCACATGTATCGTCTAGTCGTGTGTGTGTGTGTATTTTGTGTTAGATAGATAGATGGTGTTTGTTGCTGCTTGTTTCTCTATGTATCTTTTATTTACCTGAATGTGTGTGCACATTTACTGCATGTGTTACTAATGTGTGTGTGTGTGTGTGTGTGTGTTGCAAGCTTAGCTGTTTTCTGACATTCATACAATGATTGATGTGCAGACGGTGCTGTTTGCTCCTCCATCATCCTGTTTCTCTTTCTGTCTTTCACCTCGCTGCCCTCTCTCTCGTCTCTTTCACTCTGTATGCATGCAGAGTAAAAATAAACATTATATTCTGTACTGAGCAGGAGAAAAGTTAATAAAGCTGCAAATGAGAGTGTTTATCTTAAATTAAAAACTATATTTGGATGTAAGTGTAAATATTAGTTTTCCTAAATTTAAAAAAAATAAGTTGTAACAAAGAAAATTTAAAGTTTAAACCAAATCCTGAATATAATTTAAACAAACCTAACACATTTAGCTGCAACAAAATAAAGTAATTGGTCCAAGGTATTGTTTTTGAGTGTTCTGTGTGATCATTGAATCCCTGGAATATCATGGAATTTTTTTTTTTTTCCAGGTGGGGAAAAATAAGGACATATTCCATGCTGGAGGTGCTCAGGAGCCCGAGGTCTGATCCCTGCTGGGAATCTGGTTACACTTTGAGCCCAAAGTCAAGTCAAATAAATTCAGTAAATTAAGTTCAGGTCATGAAAAAGAGGATAAAAAGAAATAAATATCAGGAAGAGCAATCAATAGACAGACATGTAATTCATTTAATTTGTGATTAATGATGTTTTATCTTATTTTATCTCATTGAAACAGATAAGACATGACAAATAAAACTGTGTTAGCATTAATAAAAATAGTTTTTAATTTTAGTTTGAGGCAGACAGATTATAAATATTATCTGAGAGGATGCTGAGAAACTTTGAGGTGCCACCAAAACAGATCCTGAACCACATGACCACAGAGACATGGATGGATGGATGGATGGATGGGTAGATAGACTGGTACTTTATTAATGAATGAATCTGCAGCCTCTTCACATAAATCACAAAAATAAAATAAGGTAAGAAAAACACGGTCAGAAGATATAAAATAACAAAAACAGACAAAATAAAATGTTTAAATATGAAACAGAATAAAAGAAAACAACTGAGAAAAAAACTAAACAACAGAACCATAACATCAACTCTAATATGTACTGAATAATACACACTGCAGTTACAGTAATATACTGTAATACACTGCACATTAGTACAAGACAAATAGACTTTGCTAAAGGCTGTCAGGTGCAGGATTGAATATGTGTATAATGTTTGTATATATAAATAATTCACACTGTATATCAATGAACAGTGATAATCATGGAGGAACATGTCCACATATGAGGCCGACAGATCCAGTTACATTCTTTAGTTACCTGTGTGATGCTGCTATATCTTATGCTTCATAATAATGCAGTGAGCGTGGATAGATAGATGGACGGACAGTAAAAGTCAATGCTGACATTAAAATGAACACAGTTGATGAAATACATTCTGTTCTTTCATTATTCATTAACTGTTACACTCACGTGTTCCTCACCACCACCATTTAATACACCGTCATGCCTCTGAACGAAGCTGACGGTGTGTTACGACTTGTCTCGCGCATTCTTTGAATTATTTCCACACTGAAAAATGACATTAGGAAGCCAGGAAGGAAGTACAGTCGGATGGTTTGTCATCAAAGTGTCCAAGAAAAGAACAAGACGGGAGAAATAATCGAGAAAATCCATGACTTGACGTCGCCCGCTGCTAATTCTGAAAATTCTTTGAATGTAAAGAAATGATTCAACGCAACTAATGCAGAGCCACGCGTTGTTATTTCAGCTCTGTGACACAAACACACGTTTGTCACTTTATAGCTTTTTTCAGCTCAACTTGAAAGACTGATTATTCACATTCATACACATGATATGATTTTCATTTTTTCAGCACACTGTGTTAAAATAAACACGCAAGAATCATTGAAAAAAAAAAAAAAAACATGCAACAAAACCAGAACCAGTGGAGGAAGAAGTACTGGTAAAACTCCTGCATTCAAACTCTGACTTAGCACTTACCTACCTCACCTATGTACAAGACTAACACCGTGTTAACACACGTATTTGATTTGATTCATGCAGCATTTGTCGTTAGAACAGAAAGAAAAGATAAAAAGTTATTTTGTGTTGGGAACGTTTCCACAATATTTCACGATAGTTTCCTCTGCTGAACTCTGCAGTAAAGACTTAATTACATATTTGTGGTGGATCATTAACAGGTGAAACCAGATAACAACAGCCTGCAGACCCTTTTTAAATAAACTGCATTCATTTTCTTAGTGTTAATGCTGTTTTTTATTTAGATTTATCTGCCATTTTGTTGAAACTTTTCAAGCTTCACCATGTGAGGAGACGTCTGCAGTAGCTGTTAGAAATTCCTGGTTTAATCTCCAGCTCGTAATTACCATTAGGAGGCTGCTTGTAATTACAGCCTGGGAAGTCTGAGCACCTACTTATTTTAACCACGATAAAACAACAATTTTAGCATTCAACAGTTACAGCTACCGTAAGTTTGAACCGCTGTGAAAACCTCATCAAATACTGTAAAACCCAACTGCCTTTTGGTGCTGGGCAGGTGGTCTACAGCAGCTTTATCGCTGCTGAAAACAGCTGCCTGCTACTGCTGGAAACTGGGTTAATGAAAACCTGAAACTATGAACGAGAAGAGGCTGTGAAGACGTGTAGAAGCTGAGCACAATACTCAGCCGATCAATCCATACGTGTTCGTCTTGAACAGAGTCATCTGATCCATTGTTAATATAAAAATATTGATTAGGAGAGCATTGAAAAAGCTTTGAGATCCAATTAACCGCACAATGTAAAGCTAACCCAGTTAAAGATCACATTATATTTACAGTCCATGTATCATATATCATGTCATGTGAGGGTCCATGTGCTGTAAATTCTGTCATCTGTCTGCGTCCACGGACAAAATTTAGGATTTTAAAGCACAGACGGTACGCTCGACTGCACGCGTGAACACATCTGCCTCATTTATATCTCAGCTTTTAATGCAAACGTGCAGCCTGAAGTGCTTCACAGAGCAAAAAGTCAGAACAGACATAGACAAGAATGATTAGACATGTATTAATTAAATTTGGCCATACAGTGATGAAATGCTGTAATAAATAAACACATGGGATAAAACAGTCATGTCATGCTCCAGAGTCGAGGGCCGCAGTGACTGAAGGCAGACGCCTCGTGTGTTTTCGTTGAGGTCCTCCGTGTACGAGGTGTCGAGCTGCAGAGAGTCTGATGGACCTGCTGGGTACATATCTAAGAAACGTGTGTGAGAAATCGGCTGTTGTCATTCTTTGGTTTGAAAAAATAACATATAATAAAGGAGTTATGTGTGCTCTCTGTCTGGTCTTTGTCAGGACTTGGTGGCACGAGACAGCCTCTTAAACTTCCATGATGGTGTCTGTAACAGTCAGTGTGCCAGCCTGCTCTGCTATAATATGAAATCTTACATACAGACAGTGTGTGTTTGTGTATCTGTCTGCTTCAGAGAATTGGCCGACCCTGAGTTGAGCTGTGGATTCGCTGGAGTTTGCATGTGGGTGTAGATCATTACATCAGGGCCTCCAAAAACACACAGCCTTTTTAAACCAAAATCAGCGTTTATTGGTCTCTATGTTTTTCACCACAACACTCGGCGGATCTTTCGCTCTCACTGCTCTCATGGGAGTCTGCAGACGTTCTGACAAGGCGTGGATGACTTCCTGCTGCTGCGCGCTCTTCCTGTAAAACTGTCAGTGCTGCTGTGTAAAGCCTTTAACCTGCTGACCTCTGGTCGCCCTGCTCGACACTGTCTGCATCTCTCCTTCACCTATCCCACCTTCTGTCCAGACACTGTACCTCTCATCCTGTTTTTCCTTCCTTTCATGCCTCCTTTGTCCTTTTCTATACCAGCATTCACACTTCCCTCTTTTCATCACCTTCTTTTCTTCCTTCTGTTCCTTCCTTCTTTTCTTGCTTGCTTACTTCCTTGCATGTTGTCTCTTTTCCAGGGAAGTGTCTTGGCTTGCAGCAGCTGTGTGCACCATATCTGTCAGTGTGTGTGTGTGTGTGTGTGTTTGTGAACACACACACTTGAAACATGATCTTGCAGGCAGGAGAAACGTTTTTAAAACCCTCACGTGTATCAGTACACTGTGTCACAGGAACTGCCAAATATGGCAGCAAGAAATCAGGCATCCGTTAGGGAGTGTGTGTTTATGTGTGTGTGTGTGTGTGTGTGTGTGTGTGGCTGGCAGGCTGACAGATACACAGATAAAGCAGGTCTTTCTATTCAAAGGTCACGTAGCACAAATGGGTCACTGTTCCTCCAGGATTTAAAACTGGTTTGACTCATAATCCATCGTCACCTTTATTTAATAAAATCAACATTCAGCCTTTGTTTATCTAATGACAGGATTCATTGTTCATTCATTGATATGTGTATATCAGTACTAGAGAGTGACATTTTAAAGCTTCAGTGTGTAACTTTTCTGCCGTAAATTAAATATCAACAACATTTTGGTGAAACTGGATCATATTTTATGGAGAAAATGTTTTCTGGTTTTCCCTCTGATGTCCTCCGGCATCT
Organism: Sciaenops ocellatus; assembly: GCA_033000465.1. Taxonomy (NCBI): domain Eukaryota; kingdom Metazoa; phylum Chordata; class Actinopteri; family Sciaenidae; genus Sciaenops; species Sciaenops ocellatus. The sequence goes on along the minus strand of CP136884.1, from coordinate 29,845,927 downwards.
CCACCTCAACTCTCTGTGATTTACAGAGTTTCCTGATGGACAGTGAAGTAAACTGCTGACAACTGTAGCTAATGTTAGCTCAGTTTGTTAGCCGGGCTGCCTGGACTGTGAGCTCAGAGCACTGGGGGAGTGTTAGTGTTTGTACCACCAGCGTTTTGGACCACCGGGATGAATAAGAGGGAGAAGAAGAGGCTTTCAGGCCCGGGTCGTGGGGAATATACATGGGGAGCAGAGCTGATGTTGTGACAGAACCGGAGCTGGGCAAGCGGGCAATGTAACCAGGCTCAGCAGCCTGGTGAAAAGACTGAAGGTGAAGTTGATGGAGGAAACTAAGATGACAAACAGAGAGAGTGAGCGAGCAAGAAGCCGCCGGATAAGAGTAAATCTGGGACTGACTTTCTTCCTGAAGTAAATCATCCCAATCAGTGACTCCCTGTTTGAGACACTTAACCTTTAAAGGCCGGTCTCGGCAAGCCAAGAAGCTCAGAAACTTCTGGAGCAATGTCACCATAGCTTGGGAATGCCTCCACAATCCGCCAGCTCACGTCAACACCTCCAAGCTCCTCACCAAGAATACGCACATAACCAAAAAATGCTGGCTCCGAAGTGGTCCAGGAACTGTCTCTGCCTAATTCCACTTTTCTCTCTTTAGCAGCAGCCTGATCTGCTTTTGGCTGCATCAGAAAGAGTTTTTCCCCATAGCTCACTGCTGTAGTCATCACCACCTCCCACTGTTGCCTCCCAACTGTCTCACCCAGCTGAGAAAACTCTGACTCCTCGTTGCCAATGAAGGGAACGGGTAGATCAACATTGACATCCCTGCTGGGTGGTGAGCGTCTGTGGAAAGTTAAAAGGGTCCTCGGATCCGCACAACATGTCCATAACTTAATGTTATGTTCAAGCCTTGAAGCACCATGTGGAGCTAGTCCACTAGCAGAGGAACATGGCTGAAAGAAACCAAAGCAAGTTATATACCGAGCTGAACACCTTGTTGTATCACCAGCAGCTCCATGTACCTGAAAATGTGCCAACATGTGATTGTCTATTGGTTGGAGTTAAGCATGACGAACACCAAATGACTGCATGGTTGCTGGTTTGATTCCTGCCTCTTCAACTGTCACTTTCACTCCACCGAGCTGACTGATGGAATAGAGTGTATCTAGTTGACATTTCTGTCTGATATCAGGCAAATGAAATGCGACCTCTATGCATTTAGTCTGGGAAAAAAACAGACGTCTGCTAATTTATTTTAATCGACTTCAAAAGCTCCTGTGACTGACGGAGAATGTGTTTCGTGTTTCAGTGTAAGGTCCGGCAGGTCAGAGTCAATCAAAGGTGACCTTTGACTTGCAGATTTGCACGGCCGACCGGTCGAGACAGTGCTGTCTTGAATGTTGTCTTATTCATGCTTGCTGTGTCTAAGCGCGATAAACAATTCGACACAACACAAGCTCGACAATATTAATTTGTTACCAGATGGGTGATGTTTAACTGATAGACATGAGATGTCTCCTCCTTCCCTGAAAAGTCCATTCTCAGTGTGTTTGTGCACTGGAAGTTTGAAGTTCCAACGTCACGTTGCACGTTTGAACGATTGGCTTCAAAACTCAATTGTACTTTCCTCATTTAATTTGTGGGGAGCTCTTCCCCCCTTTGACAACACTCTGAGCTTTGCAACATTGGCATGAGCGTATCAGCAGAGTCATTGTGAGGAGTTATAATAGTGAAAATGGCCCCTCGGTGCACGTGCATGAAAATAATTAGATGTTCAGCTGGCAGCCACAGCCAGTTATTGTGAAACATGAATGAAACTGCTGATGCCAATCAGTTAATGCAAGCGCGACTTTGGTGCTCTGTCTGATCTAACACTATGCTCCATTTCAGCTAACATTGGCTGAACAAGAAACAGAGGAGCTTGTAATGACAACAAACAACTTTAGAATCAAAGCTCTGCAATCGAAGGGTACCGCCTGTTTCCTGTTTTATCCTGAGTAGTCATGAAGATCTCTTAATTATGGAGACTGAATCCGTTTTTTAACCCAAACCCACCACAAACATTCCATAAACCTAATTAAAATGTAACCACAGTATTGACACATCATAAAACTGATCTGAAGGAGTCTTGGAGGGCAGAAAAATGATGTCGCGCCAATATGCAGCGCTCTTTAATTTTTATCTCTTTACACATAAACCAAGCAGTAATCTCCATGGCTGTGAAGTGAAGCCAATGTGGAAGTGCCAAAAAGCTGCAGTTCCTCAAACATCCACTTGAGGCTGGCTCCAGAAGTGAGTCAGTCTCCATAAGTCCCCATGTTAAAATGTCCAACTTCACAGCAGAAATAAACATGTTTACAGCCTGGTACAAAAAACAGTTTTGGTCTCTATAGCTAATTTCCCCGTTCATGACAACTGTACTGAGGGTGAATTTTTATACAACTCACCTGTTCAGATTATATTAAGGTTTAAAGTTATGCAGAATTAAGAGCGTGTACGCCTTGATTGACAGGTGGGTGTCGTTACAGGTGGCCTGTTTAAGCACCGGCCTGCCTCATGATCCACGTCTTTGCTTCACAGCGGCTCTTTGGAAACCTGTGGGTGACGTCATGGATACGCTGTCCATTCTTTACACTGTCGGTGACATAAACCCATCAAACTTCACCTGAGCCCTCTAAAATGTTGTATTATTTAACTTTTTAAACCTGATTATTCCAGTCTAATTAGTCCTGCATATGTTCTAGGTTTGGGACACAAACCTGACCCGAAACTGTCAAAAAAACAGATTTATGGTCACATTTGTAAGCCTAAACCTCTTCCCTGTAATTAACAAACCCTTTCCCCTTCTAGTGCAAACACTCATAACTTTAAAAGCTCAGTTTATTGATTGATTGAATGACTGCTTATGATGCGCTAAACGCTGAAACATGCCCGTTTGCTGGTGCTGTTTGAAGCCTGAACAGTTGCAGCTCTTCGCTGAACTGCTGAGTATGAAGTTGTGCAACGTTTCAGATGATGAATCAAAGGCATTCCTCACATGAAAGCAGCTAATAAAGCTGTACAGTAAAGCCTGAGGAGATTAACAGTGTGTACGCCCGACGTGCAGGGTCCTGCCTGTTATTTAATGTATGGTGCAGGGCAGAATTCATGTACAAACTGTACATTTGTATGTCTGACAGGAGGAGAGAAAAATCGATAAGACAGAGTGACAGGTGGAGAGAAAAAGGTTGAGAATTATGAGCGTGTGCACGCGAAAGAGAGAACAAAGTATGTGTCATTAGATGTGAGTAAGTACACATTTGTAATTGTGTGTGCGTGTGTGAGAAAGTAACACAATCATTCGGGTTGTGAAATTGATTCTTGCTCCCAGAGAATCGTGGGATACGTCCACACCCCTGCACTCCATTCCAGACTGACAATGTTAAAACTGATACACTCCCCTGAGGAATTATCTCTCTCTTTCACACACACACACACACACACACACACACACACACACACACACACACACACACACACACACACACAGAATTTATACCTGCTCCCACCAAGCTCCAAAATCATAAATACACTAATGATTCAACCCTGTGTCATACTGAACATTCCTCGCAGCTATATTTCTGCATAATGGACTTGTAATCCTTCACACGCCCCTCTGCAAACCTCCAAACAATTAAATGTAAGGGTCAAAATAATGAAAGAGACTGCTCAGATAATACCGAATCTGAGTCAAACTGGTCAAATGTCTGAGAGAGCAGTCGAATGTTGGAGGGACTAATCAAATGTGTTAGAGACTAAACGTAAGACTGAGTGGTCACATGTTAGAGGGACTAGTTAAAAGTCTTAGGGACTAGTCAGTGTAAGAAGGACTAGTCGAATGTTGGAGGAACTAATCAAAGCTTTATACAAGAGGTTCAAATAAAAGAGTAACTAGTCAAATCTGAGGTAACTGTAAACGTCAGTTAGACTTCAATTGTCTCAAAGAGTAGTCAATGTAAGAAGGACTACTGAAATGTATTAAAATGTTGGAGGGACTAAATTTAAGAATAACTAGTCAAATGTTTGCAGGAAAAGTCAGAAATGTGAGGGACTAGTCAAATCTTGTAGAGACTAATCTGATGTCTTACCCTGAAACTCCACCAGGCACGCCTCTGTCCGTCCTTCAAACTCCACCGGGAGTGTTTCAAAAGTGTTTATCCCTCCAGACTATGTTTATTTGCTCACATTTGGAATTTTTTTTCTGGTTTATGTTCTTATAAATATGCTTCTGCATGTGTAAATATGCTACGTACTTCATTTGTTTCTCTTTTGTCTGTTTGTACGACCGGCAGTTTGCACAGAGGTATTTTATTTTGAAAATCCTCCAGATCCTCTATGCTGTTTCTGTGTCTGGCTTCCTGTCAGCTCAAGCTGCTTTGTGTAAATTGACACAGGCTGCTCGCGGCGTCCGTCAAAAATAGAACAGACGCGTTGAATTCAACGCGGAGCCAAGCGGAGGCCCGCTTCTGGGACGCTTCTGAGCGGCTGCGTATCGGAGGTTTAGGACTAGTACATGTAAGAAGGACTATCCAAATGATGGAAGAATAGTGTGAGGGGCTAGTGAAAAATAAATAAATGACTATAAACTAGTCAAATCTGAGGGAATT
>CP136884.1:29751287-29838787 GCA_033000465.1 Sciaenops ocellatus | reverse complement strand
AAAAGGCAGACTTAATGCAGCCTGCGAGGCTGAACCCAGGTCACACCGCGTCCTCGTAATACTGATTGTTTTGTTTCAGTAATTTTACAGGTTGTTCAGTAGTAACAGGAAGTTACAGTAGGGTGCATGTGTGTGGAAGGTGTTATTGATCTGAGCGGCGATAAAGTCAGATGTTGAACCAAAGAGCTGACTAAAAACAAACGCCTGCACTTCCTGCTCATAAACAGACACAAAGCTAATGTCATTCTAAATTAATAAACAAACAAAGGTGTTGGAGAAGTTTTGGCATCGGTACAAAGCAGCTACTGGTTCTCTGTCTACACACACACACACACACACACACACCTGATCCGTGTGCATTAGATAACATTAACAGATGAAAATGTGCCAAACCAAACACACCCACACACCGATTCCCATGGGATTCTTCCTTTGAGTGTGTGTGTGTGTGTGTGCAGGTTAGATAGGGTGTGTGTCAGTATACTGTAGCTCCGAGTCATGTCGGTGTTTTATGAAAAGTAGTAGTAAGTTTGACAAGAGAAGTCAATGCGTTATCGATTCAAATCATTGCTGATACTTTAAGATAAGATACTTTAAGGCTGCCAGGTTGCTCAGATTTCCTTCCTCCATTGGACGAGTTGACCTTTTGGAAAAGAGCTGCACATTTATTAAAGCAGCTAATCAATATTTTTTTTAATAAAAAAAACAACTCATTCCAAGACGATCTAATAAATTAGAAACTTAGAAAAGATTTTTAAATGTCTGACATCCTATCACATCTAAAGACAGCGTGTTAAAAGTCACAGAGTTTTTATGATTTTGCAACGACTGATTGACAGATCCATTTTGAGATTATTTCCATAATCTATCCATCATGCACCTGGTGGAAATTTACAAGTTGAACAATGTGACAATAACAAAAGCAGCTTTTGGCAACACAGCTCGTTCACTTTTTTTCCCCCTTCTTCATCTTCTTTGATCGTGGTACAAATGGGAGGACACGTCAGAAAGAAACTAACTCATCAACTGCTATTAATCTACCTATCTTCAAACTGTAAACTGACTACAGTCTGTCAGTTGTAACGTAACTCCTCCTGTCTCAGTCCACTGACAGTACATCCACAGTAGTATTGCCTCAGACTGTAAATATACTGTAGAGCTGAATGGCCCTGTGGGTAAATGACAGGCAGATAATAGCTACCTGTATGAACAGTGGGAGTTCCTCTATTCCCCTTCACTTGAGTTGACAGATGACTGAAGTCAGTAAAGAGACGGGGCTTAAAGAAAAACATCTCGCTGAGGGCTTATTTAATCTTTATTTACACGGAGAACGTTTGCTGATAGAGCGTGTTCTTTTTGTGCGGCTCCTCCCTGCTTTACATTACACAGTTTAACCGTGTACGGACTAAAACAGTATGCAGCATCAGACGACAAGTGAGGTAAGGCCAGATGAAATATCCCTACAGCATGTCTGCCCGGGGTCACCTCCCGTGTCTTCTGCGCCTTTGCTGCAGTTCCTCAAACATCCACTTGAGGCTGGCTCCAGAAGTGAGTCAATCTCCAAAGTCCTCATGTTCAAATGTCCAACTTCACAGCAGAAATAAACATGTTTACAGCCTGGTACAAAGAACAGTTTTGGTCTCTACAGCTAATTTCCCCGTTCATGACAACTGTACTGAGGGTGAATTTTTATACAACTCACCTGTTCACATTATATTAAGGCTTAAAGTTATGCAGGATTAAGAGCATGGACGCTTTGATTGACTGACTGGCTTCAGCAACCAGGCTTCACTTGACGAGCTCTACCGCATTTTTTTGGTAAAATGAAACCTGTGGCTGACGTAACAGAGACAGAAGTGGCAAATGTTAACATGCCATCACGTAGGTTCTAAAGGCAGAGGCAGTGGTTTACTCTGCAGGGAGTCTGTGCTCAGCCTTAGAGATAGGGTGAGCTGATGGATGGATGGATGGATGTAGGGATGGCATGCTAAGATGAACATCATTCTGTCTCAACATCAGCCTCTTAGCATTGTCATTGTGAGCATGTTAGCATGCTGATGTAGCATTTACCTTGCTTAACCTCTGACTCCTAAACATTAACCTCAGTCACTCGGAGGTTGTAGCATGGATGCAGACACTTTCCCATGCTCTTTTTGAAACTATAATACACGTTTCGCTTCCTTTGCATGCATGAGACAGGAAACTGTCAGGAAGGAGGCGTGAAGGTGTGACAAAATAAAGGCACGATTAACAATATAAAACATCTGCAGATACATTGTGTTTTAACAACAGTTGATATTTAAACATGCTTTGTTATGATGAAGAGTGACATTTTAAAGTTTTTGTGCTTTTCCTAGAAGTACAGCATCGACTGTGTCAACTTCCTCTTTGACAGGAAGTCTCTCCACAGCTCGCTGTCTTGTGGCAGCGCAGAAAAAAACACATTACAGATCATGTTAGAAAGACACACCTGATGACACTGTGTTTGTGTGTGTTCGTGTGTGTTCGTGTGTGTTCGTGTGTGTGTGTGGGACCACAGACCACAGAAACAGGTGAGGCTTCTTCGTATCCATGGTTACCACAACTTCCTGTCGAAGTCAGGCAACAAGAAACAAACATCTTAGAGAAAGAGAGCGTGGCTTTAAAGTGGTTCAAGAAAGAAAGAAAGAAAGAAAGAAAGAAGGCGGGCAGAGGAAGTGAGACAAATTGAGAGAGCGGGAGAAAGGGACAAAGAAAAAGTGTAAGGAAGGGAGCGAGTGGGAAAGAGTGAGAGGGAGATGAAAGAGAGGCGTGGACAATGAAAGGAGGCCTGCAGTCCTTTTTTTTTTTTTTTTTTTTTTACAGTGAGAAAAAAAGTAAAAAGGAGAAAAGCTGCTTGAGGAATTCCATTCAGCCATTTCTAAGAAGGCGTGGGAATTTCTTGGAAAATCCTCCTCTGGGGACAGCAGAGAGAGAGAGAGGAAACCAGAGAAGGAATGATGTGCTCAGAGGCTCATGTCACCCATAAAACATAGAGAAATAGTGCAGACTAAAAAGTCTGTTTTTGGAAGCTATTTTGTGCAACTACAACCTTAAAAATAAAAGTGATGGTGATACCATCGGAGAAACTTTTTACCAATTGGTTTGTCAAAGAATCATTTATTGTCAAGTTACATTTACATTTAGTCATTTAACTGAGGGAAAAAAATCAAGGTACAGCGTGACGAGAACATGTTAGAGCAGCAATGAGTGCTGTGACAGTTGTAGAGGGGGGATGGATTTAACATGTCCAGTTGCTGGTAGTGCTCGGAGAGAAGGTCCTCTCTGAAGAGCCGGGTTCAGATTGCTCTGAGCGTATGGGTGGCCGAGCCAAGCGTCATTCATTATTCTTTAAAGAACCATGTTTTAGTCAATAGGGTCGGCGTTTAGCATATTTCAGGTTCACAAAACAAGGTGTTCAAAGGTGTTAAAACTGTCCCTTTGTTGGTTTTTATACACACCAGACCACCCGAAACCTTTTGTGTATTCAGTATTGCAACGAACGAACAGCAAAGAGGATATAAATGTTCTCCAGAGAACTCAAAGCGCTTATCAAGAACCAGTTTTTCTTGCACTCAGACTCAAACGTGATCTGTGGAAGTTCACATTTGCCGTGCGTCTGTTCTTTTGTGATGCAGGAGTACAAACATTTCAGTTAATGCCTTCCTCGGTGTGCAGGCTCACAGTCCACTCTCTTTTAAACAGGTAAGTAGTGCCGGGTGCGCATAATTAGAGAAAATCAAACGCCGACATAGAAACAGAGCACATGGAACAGATCAAGTACAAAAAGGTTTTCTGCAGAAAGCCGCTCACCGAGTTAACGTGAAGTCGGAACTAAAAGGCCCTCTCAGGGGCCTTCGCGATCCTCCTCATTTCATCAGTCATAGAAAAAAAATGTGCAATTTTCAAATCTGCACCTGGATCTGTGATATGAACGAGCCCCAGCTGAGCTTAAAGGTTTCCTGTGGAGTTTTTAGAAGCATCACGTAGCAATGTTTTTATGAGAGATCTGTTCTGCATCTCATCTCATACCCACGAGGACACAAACGCAGATGCAATAAAGAAGAAGAAGAAGAAGAAGAAGAAGAAGAAACAAACACGCAGGCTTTGAGTATTTTACAAGGACGGGAATCCAATAAAAAATGTTTGTTAGGCACCGAGGACAAACAGCTGTTTTTGTGAGAAACACAACTAAGTTCGTCAAAACAATCTCATCCAAAAAGTCCATTTAGTGGCTGTTCTGGAGCTTTCAGTCCCGACACATGCACTTCATCGGTTTATCAACAAATTGATGTTGAAATATGATCAAGCTTGATTTGTCAGAGGAGTTTTCTCAGAAGTTGAGAATAAAAGTTCATGCTTGACCTTGGAAACAACAATCTCACCACAGAGGCCATTTAGTAGCTGATTGTTGAGCTTTCTATCACATCACATGATCTTCAAGAATTCATTTCAAATGCACATAATTGTGTTTGTTTATGAGAAAACTTCTCAGGAGTTCTTTAGGTCACGCTAACGTTTTGACAATCCAACTGAGACGAGTTTGACAGCTGAACCTGACACACTGAGTCAGAGCCTGATGGTTTGTTCCCACCAAACAGGAAGCGGACTTTCACCTTGTTGTTACTTGCTTGAGTTTATTCACGGGATCACTTGTGTTTACTTGTGTTACTCACGCTGAGTAACACAAGTAAATATCATTTAAAAAATGAACTCTGAGTTCTCCTGCTGAAACGGCTCTGGATCAGAGCAGCATCCGGGTTGACTCTGGGCGTTTTATTCCTCCAGGAGCTCCAGCTCTACCTCCAGGTCTCTCCTCCAGAAGTTCCCCAGCACTCAGCAGCTGTCTGTGGGTGAGGAGCGCTCCACTTTGCCCGGTCCTCCCCACAAAACACTCCACAGAGCCACATGATACGCATGACTTTTTTTGCTCAAAAGTTCAATATTTATGTATTTGCATCGCCCAGTTGGATGGGCACTGCAATCTACTCGCCCTTTCTGCTTGAACACACCACAAGATGTCCTAAAAACACCTTCTGAGCTGAGGAACAATATGGGGTTGCCTCCCTTCCTTCCCCCTCCATTCTTCTCTTTAAAGGTTTTCTGAGCGTTGACATGAAAACATTTAGATTAGAGCTCTTATTGAATAACAAGCCGATGATGTAATAACAGTCAGAACATTAGCTCTGACTCCTGCAGCCACTTTCATCTCTTCTAAACAGGTCACTTCATCATCTGACACATATGACATTTTCAGCTTCTGATGACCTCCAACATTCAAAACACATCTCAGCTTCTCTCTTTCCCAGAGGTGTTGCATTACTGCAGGGGGTTTCCCAAAATTAGAGGTCAGGACCCACAAATGGCTCACAGGTGCCCCCCCACCCCCAAAACCCTTTACTCAGCATGGGCCCCTAGCACCCTTCACACAGGCTTGATTTAATGAGCTGAGGGTGCCAGGGTGAGAGGAAGACATTTCAAAAACTGATATCCAGAGTGTGAAAAATTACCCAATCCCCCTTCAAGTGGACAACAGATTGTCTCCACGACACTCAGCTGTCAACGTGTTGTCAAAATAGCACGAAAGTAGGACAGAGAGGATGGGAAAGAGAAAGAAAGATGAAGAAGACAAAGAAAATATAGAGAGGATGTGTGGTTTTTATTTGAGATCAAAGTGTTCTTGATATAAGGTGGAGCTTCCTCAACAACAGGAAATCTGAAAAAAACTTCAAATACCAAATGTAACATTTTTTTTTTTTCAAATCACGCAGAATGTACCAAAAACCAAAACAAAACCAGCGATACACTAAAATACCTCCACTGTGGAGCGCTAAGTACAGCACACACCTGTCACATTTCAACTGACACACACACACACACACACACACACACACACACACAAGCCAGAAGGTGCCAATCCGGCAACTTGTCTTGGATTGTTGCTTTTCCGCTGGTCGCATGTGCCAACAAATGCCACTATCCCTAATCCAGCGGCATCCATTTGAATGTGTGTCAACCTGCTGATGACGCGCATCGAGACAATGGCAGTGTGTGTAATTGTAAATCAGGGTTCTGACAGTGATGGCAGCGATGATGAATCATATTAACGACTGCCAAAACAAAGTTACAAAACACTTTTCAGTGCAAAGTAAGTATGGCTGAAGATATTTCTAGAATTCAAGAGAGACTCAGAGAGACATTTGACTTTTATTTCTCAAGTTTCAGTTATTTTTTCTTCACTTTTAAATTAAACAGCATGGTTTATATGAAGATAAACACGATTGTAATGTGTAAATGTGTGTGCTGCATCAAATGGCGTTAAGTTTTATGATTATGTAGCTCCTTTAGCTCCAAGTTCAAACTGTGTTCTGGTTGGCACTGAGCATAAAAATGGAGGGTTGTCAGGGGGAAAGTTGTCACTACAAAGTCTATTTAGATATTTAGATCACTGTTCTGGAGCTTTGGATCACCCATCAGCAGACTGCACAGTTGACAGCGACATGCACAACAAGTTCTCAGAACAAAGATGGAAATTTGAACATCTGCTGAAGATCGATAAGTGATACTGCATTGACCACGAGATGAGATTTGTAAATGGACTTCTATCGCCGCTAGCGACCATGCAAAGTGTGAGGAAAGGTGGGATGGGAATCAAATAACCCTGCAAGTACTAGATGACCCAGTGGACCTGCTGAGCTGCAGACAGGTCGCAGGTTTGAGTTAAAGCATTTCTAAAATGGAGTTTGACAGTTAGAGTGCAGTAGGCTCATGCTAACGCCTAAATCCTGATGCAGGGCATGGCTGCGATGTGGGATTGTGTGGAAGCATCCAAGAAGCGTCTCTCACTCTGCTCTGCACAAAAGTATTTCCAAATATGAGCATGTTAACAAAGTCTGGTGTGCAAAACACTCCTGGTGGGATGTGCCTTGTTGACTTTAGGGGTCAGTCTACTCAGGAGACACAGATATGCTTCAGTTTTAATCAGTTCAGCTGTTCAACACGTCATGTTTAATGCAAGTAACAACAACCTGAAGTGTCTCTGCGGGCTGCTTGAGCAGCACTTTATACAAAATCATGAGCGAGAGCGATGTATAATCAAAGTGGGCCGACGATGCATCAGCCCACATCCTCTTCCTCGAGATAATCGACTGCTGCAGCTGAAAACCGTAAAACAAAAGACGACGGGGGATAAGATAAGCGAGGTTTCAGTTTGGTCGTGTCAGGTGCCTTTCGTTAAAACGTGTTAAACTTTTTACAAAGCCGATGCACTCGGCAGTGTCACTTTTTGAAAACCGACCTATCACAGGCTGGATGGGGCGTTAGGTCAAAATAGGGTTGACTCGCTGTGCATGAATGCATCATGATTGTTGGCATGTTAGTACTTGGAATTAATATTATACTCACTCAGGCTATATAATATGATTGTTATCCATGTGCACGGGACGCACATGCAAAAGGGCATGAACTGCTCAGCAGGGTGGTGCAGTGGTTAGCAACTGTTGCCTCACAACAAGAAGGTTCTGGGTTGAGTTGGAGTTTCCATGTTCTCCTCGTGTCTGCGTGGGTTCTCTCCTGGTAATCTGGCATCCTCCTACAGTCCAAAGACATGACTGTAAGAATCGCCCGTAGGTGTGAATGGTTGTTTGTCTTTATGTGTCAGCCCGGTGAACTTGTGAACTAATCCTGGGTGTACCCCACCTCTTGCCTAATGTCAGCTGGGATCGGCTCTAGCCCCCCTGCATTCCTCATAAGGATAAACTAAGCTATAAATCAAATTTTTTTCCATCTTATGAGCATAACTGTAGGTATTTTGTGTTGGGTTATGAGCTATGAAAGGAGATCTATAAATACATTCAGAGAATAAACTCTTTTTTTCACTTTAAGATGAATCTTAGGTGATTTTTAGGTTTCAGAGACGATAGTTTGAGTTGGATTTATGTAAAATTAAAGGTCCAGTGTGACGAAGAGAGATGGGATATAATATTAACATGCTTTCATTTGTCTATAGTCACCTTTTCTGTGGAGCCATGTTGAACTGCCATGTTCAGTTTTGTGGCCACCATAGTTTCTCCTACACGCTTGAGATTGAGGCAGGTGGTATTCAGTTGGTCGCAATCTGCACCTTCGCCACTAGGTGCCACTAAATCCTACACAGTGGTCCTTTAAGGTTTCCAGGCCCTCGTCAGTGTGTGTTGTTTCAGTTTCTTTATGATGACCTCCTCAGCACACCCATGCAGACCCCATTAACCCCCCTCCATACAGTACCATGACACAAAAAGAGCAAAAACAGCAGTGTAAGAAAAACAGAGGGCGATAGTGAATGAATGAGAGAGAGAGAGTGATCGGGTGAAAGTGAAATCACAGAGAGATGCTGTGTAAACATTAGCCCTGCACATGAATGAGACTTCCCCTCGTTTGTTATTCCAGCGTTCGGCCCGACAGAGATGGAGGATGAATGGATTAGTGTGTGAGAAAAAGAGAGGGGGCGGTAGGAGGGGCTACAAAAGACGGGGGGCGTGGCTTCTTCATAATCCAAACCAGCCAAAGTTGCGAAATTATTTTTGGCGTCTAGTGTTGTGAGAGTAAATGTCCTGTTTGATTTGGGAGACCAACGCCGTGAGCGTCTAATCAAAGCTAATAAAGACGTAGCGTAGCATATCCGGTATCCTGTTACGTGTCATGTTGGCGGAGGAATATTTGCTCGCAGAGGCTGTAACACACACACACACACACACACACACACACACAAAGGTCAAAAGTCAACAGAGTTAAAGATCTGCTCACACAAGCACACACACACAGTCGCTGCTTTAAAGAGATGGACACAGCAGCCGGAGCATCTCTGTGTCTTTGTGTGGGAGTGAATGGGAGACCTGGCTTTGAGCTGCACGGGACTCTCTGCTGCCGATGATTAATCCTCTCTCTCTTCTTTAAATTCAAAATGTTTACAGCCAAACTTTCCTGTCTCAGTGCTCAGCTTAAATTTCAGCCATTAAACTAAAAAGCTTCACCAGATATTAAAATTCAAATTCCAACAGGATTACTTGTTGTCTAATAAAACAGATTCTTTATATGTTTTATTGACTGCCTGCTTGTGTTTGTTAACTTTTATTATTTTTAGTGACGTCAGCCTGCAGCCAGATCTCTACTATTGACTTCTGCTGTGTTTTCGATACAGGTTTGAGAAACTACGACAACTTCTGTCACGCTAAGAGCTTTAACGTCACCATGAAGTCAAAATCGATGTTTTGTTTTGTCACAATTGTCACAACAACAATTACCCAAAGTCATGATTGTGGTATTTTCAGGTATTCTTCATCATATTTTAGAGTCTATGAGCGATTCTGAGGTCTGCTGCATGCATCTATGGCCGGGCCTCACTGATTACTGTACAAAAGCACAACTTACCACACACACTATCGAGGTGATTTACAGACTCTCCTGATGGAAAGATTGCTATGTAGCGAACCGCTTAACTGTGGTTAGCTTGGTTAGCCGTGTAGCAAACCAGACCGACTTCAGCAAACTGATTCGCTGAACAAATCGAGCAGAATATGTCCAGATCTTGGTGTGCATCTCAAATATGTTGCAACTACTTCACAATAAGAGCTGGTTTGCAGGCGGAGAGCTGTCAGTGTGAAGCAACATCTACAGAGAATGTCAGGTTTATTTAAAACTTTTGAGTTTGAGAGAGTGTTCGTCATAGGTTGGCGATCGTCAGCCATCATACCCGCATTCACGTCGATTACAGCAGGCCCGTAACTATGGAAACACCAAACTAAATGTGGATTTCACTAAACTATGAGATTATATTTGTTTTTCTTTTTCGTCTTTTTCACTCCTTCACTTCCTCTCTCTCTCTCTGTGTCTGAATGTCTTTGTTCTGAAATCCCATCACCTCCTGATCCTCGATGACCCTCGGCGACCTCAGAGACGGGGTCACAAGATGCTGTGTATGTGTGCTAACTCGGCTTTCAACACCCGGAGCACGGAGTTCAGAGGGTCGAGCAGCGCTAATGATGCAGCTCGTAGCTGTGCACGTGCCGCACGGTAATAAAAATAAACAGGACCGCCTCGTATCGAGTGTGAAAAGTTGACTTTTCTTTTTTTAATGAATAAGGAGGTCACACACCAGCTGGCTGCTGGTCACACATGAAGGGAGGTGCTGCGGTCATGTGATGAAGAAATGTTTAAACTTTGAGTTTGAACTTAACTTTTTCAGTTTAGCATGTTTACTTGTTATTTTAGTTTACAGTAAACATTATATTAAAGGTCCAGTGTGTCAGATTTGTAGCCTTTATTCTCAGAATAATGAAGACATGGAATATAATATTCATAACCATGTTTTCATCCATCTATAAATAATTATCTTTTTATATCTACAGTGGGAGTGGGTCCTCTTCCATGGAGGTCGCCATGTTGAAACACTGTGTTTCTACAGTAGCCCAGAACAGACAAACTGAACACTGACTCTAGACATGACATTTCAAGAGTTGTTTCTCCTTTACACTAGGAAGGTGAGGGTGATGTGAGGAGATTGCAATGCAGCGATCACACCACTAGAACAACTGAATTCTACACACTGGACCTTTAAGTTAAAATAACTCAAACCTGCTTATTTTAAAATATCTTTTATTGTGTCCATTGGACATTAAATCAACTGAACTTTATTCTGAAAGTCATAATTAAGCAATATAAACTTCAAAGTGACAAACTTAACTAATTGTTATTATCTAATTAATTATTAAACAAAGGTTTATGCTGATAATTTGGGTTTCTAAGGCCAAACAATTCTGCCAAAAGATGTTATAAATTGTGTTACAAAGGACAAATATTTAGACACGGTAAAAATATGAATATGAAATAATAAATCATAAAAAGAAATTTGATATTTTTCCTCAATGGTGTCCCAAATATTAAAAATATCCTGATAATTTAAACGTTCCTTTCCTTTTGTCTCCCTTCCTCCTATCCTACATGCTCCCTGTCCTCATCTTCCTCATCTCTACATCCTCTCCCTTCGTGTCTCCTTTCTTTCCTCGTTTCCTCCTGTCGTTATGTCTCCTTTCCCTCTGTTAATTTCTAATCTCTTCCTTCCTTTATTTGTCTCCTTTGCTTTCCTCCTTGCTCATTTTCATATCCTTTACTTGTTTTCTTCACCTTGTCATCTGTCCTCGTTCCCTTGTTGTCCTTTCCTCTCTCCTATTCTCTTTTTAATTCATTCATTCCTTTGTGTTTATCAAAGAAAAGTTTGGTTATTTTTCTTTCCTGCAGTCATTTCATCATCTAGTTTGACCTTAACTTGAACACACTGTGCCTTCCTTGTATTGTGGTCAGGAAAATGTGATTTATCTTGCCAATATCCGATGACTCACTCGTTATCCCTGTTTTGCCTCGAATGAATGAATGAATGAAAACACTGAGAGGGTGGATCCGGTTTGCCAGCCTTCCCGTAAGTAAATCTAATTTTCTTTATCACCAAGAGGACAAGAGGAAGGTCTGTTAGTCACTCTGATATTAAATTACGCAGCAGCTTGAACCTCGTCCAATTCAAGCGGCTCCGGCGTTCCTTTCCAGCCAATCACGGCATTCCTCGCCTGCCCACGGGATTCCTCACAGCCAATGAAAAGTGAGTGTTGAGTGACACAAACGGTATTCCATTCATTCCTGAGCACTGAGCGTTAAACTGGTGGTTTGGTGTTTCTTTTTTTTCTCTCTCTCATCTGTCCATCCCTCCCTCATTTTTTTCCATTTTGTGTGTGTGTGTGTGTGTGTGTGTGTGTGTGGGATGTGGAATGTGCGGTGGGATGTGAGCAACTTCCTGTTTTTAGTTGTTAAGTACTTCCTCGTGGGGTTTTACATTGTGTATGTGTGTATGTGTGTGTGTGTGTGTGTGTGTGTATGTGTGTGAGAGAGAGACAAAGACAGAGTAGAAATGAGAATGACAGAGGGGAATGAGATGTACCAAAAGTAAGTGGACCCCCGTACATTCCAGCCATATGTGATGGTTGACCACAAGCATTTATCTGCTGCTGTAACAGCCTCCACGCTTCTGGTTTCAGGTTTTCTGCCAGATGTTGGGATTCAGGCACAGAGGCACATTAGTGACACGGATCCAACACGGATGTTTGGTGATAAAGTCTGACTCACGCAAACGGGTAAACATGTGCAATTTTACAATCACAGCAAATAGTCATCAGCATAAGCTACCTCTTTGACACCCGTGGAGAAAGTTCCCAGACTGTAAAAGCAACACTGACTATTGAGTCAGCAACTTTGCTAACAATGTCAACAACAGCAGACATAGCAGCCAGCTAATATTACTGACTAGTCCAACAGCAGTCAGCCCAGCTCGGCGTCTGTCTTTCAGCCTTTTATTTCACCAAGCTCTCACCAACCACTAAAAGTCAGTCCCAGATTTACTCTTGTCCGGCGGCTTCTTGCTCGCTCACTCTCTCCTTTTCTCTTCTTAGCTTCCTCCGTCAACATCCTTATCTGCCTTTTCACCTCTGTCATTTTGTCCATAGTGGCCACTGAGCCTGCTTGCATTGCCTGCTTTAACCGGCTCCGGTTCTGGCATGACACTGCCTCGGCTCCCAAAACGCCTGTGGTACAAAAACTACAAAAACACTTTCCTGTCCGAGCAGCACGGCTAACAAAGTGAGCTAACAGCAGCTACAGTTGGCAGCAGTTTACTTCACTGTCCATCAGGAAACTTCACCTGATTACAAGTCATTGCATCATCAACATGATTTAAATTTCTGTTATTTCATGGTAGAAAAGTGAAAGTTGGACAGATCTTGAGTTGTTGAGGAGAACATGTATCAAATTTGTGAATTGCTGTCTACAACAAAGTCTTTGCAAACAGAAAGATGTGTGTTTATTTGCATGTTTATGTACACAAAGTAAACAAGTGGTCACTGGAGATGCATGTCATCGGGCGTGATCTGATGTCCTTTGAGCTGTCCGCTCCATTGGATCATCCAAGATGGAGTAAACAGGGCCTGTCAGCCTTCCAGGTGTTGGACGAGGTTCAGGTCAGGGCTCTGTGCAGGCCAGTCGAGTTCATCACATCAAACTGGGAAAACTATTTTGTTGGCCTGGTTGCCTTGCTGTGTTGAAACAGGAAAGGTTGTTCCCCACTTCTGCCAGTAAGTTGGAGGCCCACTATTGTCTCAAAAAAATTATTTTTTGCTGTAACAATAACATTTCCCTTCATTGGAACTAAGGACACAACTTTGTAACAAATCCAGAGAGAGGTGGACTTGAACGGTAAACAGAATGACTTCATATGAATTCTATTTTTACTCAGAACAGCTGATAAAATGATTTATTACAGAGTGAATGTGTCAACAAGACAAACAGAAGGGACACCAAGAGCGTGGCTGCTTTACAACATCAATATTTTTTTTTATGGATGACCAATTAATCAATTCATAGTCCATAAAAGACCAAAAACATTACCACATAATAAACACAAATGATAGAAGACACTCAGAGTCATAATAATGCTGATACATTTCAAAATGTACCTTTAATTACTGTCACTTTCCATTTTTTAAAAAATTTCTCAGCTTGGACTTAATTAAACTTGCTTTTTTTAAAATGTCAAACAATATAATTGACCACATAACCGAGGTGTTATTAACAATTTAACTGATTCCTCAGTTTCTTCGCTGAAAGTTGTTTTGTTAATGTTGGTACATGAAACTAATCAGGCGACAGACACTGTAAGGTGAAGACTGGGAATAAATACATGGACATAAACAGAGAGTTAACATGTTAAACAACAATCACAATGAAGCAGTTAATAATACTAATTAAATACATAAATTGATTAATCAGATGCTTCCATACTTATACAAGATGCATAACAACAAAATCATGCAGGTAAATAAGAAAAAGACCATCTAAGACACAGAATAGTGCACAGGTTAAAATATAAGAATAAATACTGTGTTAGAGAAAAGACAAAAATAAGTAACAAAATAAAATAAAACCAGAAAACAAAGTTGAGGCAGAGCCCAATGGTTAATAAACCAGTCTTAAATGAAATGTGTCTTCATGCTTTCCTCTGTCGTCTGACATGTAAATACAGCATCTGCACTGCTGTGCCTGATGACCTTTGACCTGCACAGCTCGGGCTGATTGAGGCGTACATCCACAATAAAAGACTCCGCAATAAAGAGTGGGCAGAAGAACTCCTGATGAAGACAGATGAAAGTGTTTACACCACCGCTTAAACAGACGGAGCTTCGCCTGAAGTGGTTCAAAGGTCAAGTTCATACTGTTCAAACTCTCTTTGTAGCGTCGCCAAAGGGCAACGAACTGAATGTAAATGTAAAGGGGAAGTGTGTGTGTGTGTGTGTGTGTGTGTGTGTTCAAACACGCAGCAGACTAAACACTTAGATTATTCTCATGTTAATTATTTCAACACTACGTCATCCCTGTCAGCCTGTTCCCTATTAGCGGAGAAAGTTAACTGCTCTGTGTGTGTGTGTGTGTGTGTGTGTGTTACTGTGTGTGTTTGTTTTACAGACGCCATGAATGTAAATACATCCGCTCAGTGGAAATGGCCTGTTAAATGGATGGATGGTTGCACGCACACACACACACACACACACACACACACACACACACACACACACACACTGCTGATCATGACTAAAACCCCTTGGGAGGCCGAGGGAAAATGTTTGTGTGAGTGTGAGTGATGCTGCCGTTCACACTGACTCGTGACTGCAGTGTGATAGAGCTGTGTGTGTGTGTGTGTGTGTGTGTGTGTGTGTGTTTACAGGTAAATTCAGGGACAAGGTCAGCTCAGTCTGAGTTGTTCCAGGAAGACGCAGCGGATCATGCGGCCCGCTCAGGTAAACAGTGTTCAGGTACACAGTGGGAGCTGATCCCTTCAGGTTTGTTTGTACATCAAAGAGCGGAAACCTGTTCTGACCACGTCACCCTGCACGGTTTGTATGAAGAACTGAAGTCAGTGTCAACACTGCAGGTTTTCTCTGGAGTCCTTTTACTTCAGATGGAGACATTCGCTGCTTAATCATCTACAAACAGTTTACACAGAGTAAGATAGTCCATCAGGGTAGACTCTTTGTGCCTTACACCTCATAGTTCAGCTAAAGTTTCGCTCTGTTCTCACACTATGTAACTTTGGGCTCCGGGTCGGGAGAAGTACGTAACGCTTTACGGCACTCAGTCACACACCACCAACTATTTGACTGATTTTGGTGAAACTGGATCATATTTTATGGAGAAAATGTTTTCTGGTTTTCCCTCTGATGTCCTCCGGCTGCTCCGCCTCAACTCTCTGTGATTTACAGAGTTTCCTGATGGACAGTGAAGTAAACTGCTGACAACTGTAGCTGCTGTTAGCTCATGTTAGCTCAGTTTGTTAGCCGGGCTGCCTGGACTGTGAGCTCAGAGCACCGGGGGAGTGTAAGTGTTTGTACCCCAGGTGTTTGTGATCACAGGAGGAAGAAGAGGAGTTTTTTTTAGGCTTGGGAGGCAGAGGAATGCTGACTCGCTAATTTTGATCATAAGTAATGTAATCAGAACAAATACTCGAGTACAGATGAACATATTTACCACAGTGGGATTACACTCTGAAACTGGAGGCAACAAATCACAAGAATAACAGTTTCTAGGCAATGTTGCTTTAATAAATTATTCTTTAAAGACTCACCATGTGTTGTTAAAATGGCCTTTGTGGGTTCTTTTTTCAGAGAAACTGATGCTCACTTACTGTTAAGGTCCAGCCCAGAAACATCTGAGGTGACATAATGTGCTCTCATACATCTGCACATCCACCCAAAACTTCTCCTTAATCAGCTCTTCCTCCATTTCAAATCCTCTTCTTCTCTCTCATAAAGTGACTCGTTTTTTTTTTTGTCTGGTCTCTGCAACCTCCGACCATTGACTGCTGACTGACGGCGGTGTTTTGTCATCGAGGAACTGAATCTTGTTGTTCTGCTAAGCTGATAAACACACAGCTCAGAGGTTTTCTGGTTACAGCCTGTTGAGCAACAGTTCAATGTGTGCAGCATGTGTGCTGCGGCTGCGAGCCCATCCAAACAAAAGCGTCAGGAGTTAGTGTTCAAACATCTTTTCTCGACAATAAATATACATTTTGATGGTGTTTCATAGAACTACCATCATCTACGATTACCTGAACTGTGACTAGATCTGTATTTGTTACTCCTGTCATCATCTGTCATCGGGAACAGAAAGGTGTGCATGTGATAATATAACTGTCAGGTACGACAGGTACATCAGTTTAATTATTATATGCAGCTAACACTGAGCTCTGTCGCCTAAAGCGAGGAGCTGCTGTTCAGAGACCAGCTCTGCCCCCCCCCCCCCAAAAAAATCAACTACATCAATCATCATGATTTATCGTTATGTAAGATTTAGCACGTTGACTGTAACAGCACATGGATATCCTGCATTAATCGTATTGATGGTTGATGATAGTATACTGTTAAGGGCTTTGCTTGAAAAGATGTTACACGTCTCCAGCCTGAACAAGCAGTGAGTTCAGCAGTTTAGAGAGATCTGTGGTTCCTTTTCAGGTTGATTTAGCATCGCACTGCTGCAGCACTGTCACGATAGACAGTTAAAAAAAGCTTGAAATGGATGCATGCAGACGTTTGTGTTTTTTATTTTATTCCTCTACTTCTTTGTCAAAATCTAGTTGACTTGACTGCCAACAGTTTGGTCAAAGTTTGGGTGTGTTAGATAGCAGCTAACTGGTTAATTCCGCTACGCACGGCTGGTGGAGATGATCGCGCCAGCTCTAGGCAATGATTGCGATACGTGGAGATCGGACCAAAATTTAAGGAGTGTTTTCAAACTTGACAATGACCCAGGACAACGGGAAAACATTTTACCGCTATTACCTGTGCCATGACTTGAGGCAGTTTACGATAGTTTGCATAACTCCCTCTGCAACTTTTTCAACATGCAACAGTACTCACAAAAAACAGACTTCAACATGTACTGATGTGTTCCCCCTTTAAGGACTTTGTTATTTTTAATCCAGCACCGGGCACCATAAAATGCAAAAAAGGTGGAAAAAACAGTAGAACGTAGGATTTGTTTCGGTTTAGGCATATAAACAACTTGATTTGGCTTAAGGACAGATCATGATTTAGGTTACAAAAGTTTGTAAAGGTTAGGGGACCTTCGTCATCATGGTTCAAACTATAAATGTGTGGTCAAGGTTTAGGAACCATTGTGGTAATGCTTAAAAAAAACCACAACACTGACTGTCAGGGGGAAACGGGAGATGAACAGCTGTCTCCTGTGTTAAGTCCGACGTTTCATTGACATCCATCAACGATGACCTCATTCTAATATGGACTTTGTCGCCTTATAAAAACGACTTCCTCCTTTGCTCCCATCGTTATTCCAACGTCCGCTCGAAGGCTTTGTCACATTTTCCGCTGAAAACAACAGAATTGGCACGCAAAGGCCTTCTGGTGGCCTCCGTGTAGAAGCCTCTGACATAGAAAGAGTCATAGATTCATGGACACTCAACATTCAACACTTAATGCATGTGTGGTACATGTGTGGTTGGATGAATCCGCAGGACATGATTTACGTCCAGTTAGTGGTGTGAGGTGTGTTTTGTGTCCATGTCCCTTCACAATCCACATTACTTGACTACTTGACTTGACTGTACTGTAATCACCATGTGCACATATTCTAGAAAGAACTGATTTTAGAACTGAAGAACTGATCGAGTTCATGTTATTTGTGTTTTCCAATAATTTAGTTTCAACCGCTTTGTCTAACCATGAGTTGAGAGTTCACTCTGGCTTTCCTAAGTCAAAAAATTTGCCTGTTGACACCAAAAACTGGAAGATTACGGAGCTTTTTGTCAGTTTTCTCCACGTTAATCTTTACAGATACTGGAGAAAACATTCAGCTAAAGCTGATCAATCGCAGCTCTCGTGGTCTCCATGTGTGTATTTGTTGTTAACCCTAACTCTAACTCTAACCCTTGCACAAGATGAATCTTGTTTTATAGATGATGGGAACCGTTTTAACAAAGTCTGAAGTCCTAGAAAGTTAGCAGCAATAAAGTTTCAACTTCTGCATTCGTGGAACATCAGTGGCCGCACCAAAATACACACATACACCAAAAGCATGCATGCACTTACCACATTCCCTGGAAAGATATTAGAGCCAGAACATATGTGTATGTGCATGTGTGATATTACATAACCTGCTCGTAGCTGTGTGTCAGTACACTGTGTTTCTGTCTGAACCACAGGCAGCTGGCCTGCTGCTATACAGCTGCTTAACTCTGAATGTTTTTACATTTGGTAGTCAAAGTCAGTGAATCAGGTTTCACGCCACAGTTTCAGCCTCGGGGATAGAAATGTTGTCACGTCCACAGACCCGATATATCTCAACTACTATTAGCCAGACGTTTATGGTCTCCGGGTGATGAAACCCACTGACGGAGGTGATCCTCACGTGCAGGTCGGTTTGTTCAATACTTTGGTTTATGAGCACTCGCATGACTGGAGGCTCCTGCTCTTCTTTAACACAGGTGATCTGCTGTGTTAATGAATTACAGATCAGACAAGAACAAACGGATGATTCTGCAAAAAAACCCCAGATGACGACATTTGTTTACTTTCAGTGGTAAAGGTGAGAAAAAAAAATCTCTACAGTATTTGATGATGGCAAAAGTCAGTGGATAGAGTTCATAAAATGGAAAACATGTCACAACATCTGCTGTTAACTTCTGTACCATGGAACCAGTTAACTGCTGGAAATTGCAGTATGTTAACCGTCAGTTTCCTGGCGATAAACATGCAAATCTTTGACATGGAGTTGACGGGGTGCCCCTGAAAGCACCACTGTTGTTGTCAAATGCCACATTTTTGGAAGGACAGACCTTGAATTAATGTGTCAAAACTGATTTTCTGACATTTATTTTTCTTTATTTGTAAGCTTTCAACAGAAACCCATTAAAAACATCTCAATGTTTCACAATCCATTAATATGGCAATTAATTTAGCCCAAATCTGGCATAAACCTATCAAGAATTTTCTATGAGGTTAACATCTATGAGTAACATCTCGCAGTAAGGCCGCATTCAGGTAGGATTAGGCGCTGATCCTGTTTCTGAATGAGGCCTAAGGCTGCAGATTGCAACCAACTGAATACCACTCCCTTTATGAATCTGCAGGAGAAACCATGGTGACCTTAAACACCTGAAGGCCTGATCTAGAGCCAGTATTTAGTTTGCCCATTCTGAGCTGCTACATGGTGGACTTAAGTCACAGACAAGAATCAAGATGTTTGGACCTGAAGAATGAAAAAAAAAAAAAAAAAAAAAAAGTTTGAATGAGTTTGTGTTAAGATCAAGTCTCTAAGGATGTGAAACTACCTGTTTCACACCACCACCACTTCACGCCCACCTCATCCACTGAACGAAACACTTTAAATGTGTGGAAATCACAACTTAACTGCTCTGCCGGAGGTGTTTTCTGAAAAGGTCAGTGAACAAAGTGAAAAACAAAAGTGACCTTTTCGCCTCCAGGTGTTTCTTCGGGTCACTGTTAATAACAGTTAATGTTAGACAGCCTGCTGTCCTCCAGCAGTCATGGATAACTCATCACACACTCTTTGACAGAAGAATTTGAATAAGATTTGCATTCAGACTTTCCCTCAGGGCGCCGAGCCAGGAGAAGACAGCACTTTCTGGAGAATGGAGGTTCAGTAAGAGGGAATTTAGCCCAACAATAAAAACACTGATGAAGGTTTTTTTCCTTCTTCTGTCTGTTGTGGCAAAACACAACAGACATGCAACAAAAGAGTTACGTAAACCTTCACAAAGGTCCTCTGGGGTCCACGCCTGGATTGCACCCTGATAAGTTTCTTCATGAAGAAAGAAAAGCAATGTAATGTGACAATTTTGAGATACTTGTTTTGCAGAACAACATTTCACAGAAGTCACTCCGCATATCACCTACAAAGTTCAGGCTCCATCATATCTTAAAGAGCTCATAGTACCTTATTACCCCACTAGAACGCTGCACTCCCAGGATATATTGTCCTTCCTATAGACTCCTCTCTTGTAGAACCAGCTGCAAGTTCTGGTTCTGGAGGCAGACCTTCTCTCTAGTCTCCACACTGAAGAGTCGGCTTAAGATGTTCCCTTTTGATAGAGCTTATAGTTAGTGCTGGCTCAGGTCATCCTTAGTTATGCTGCTATACTGAGCTCTTCTCTTCCCCTCTCCTTCTCCATTCAAATCCGAATAATGCATGTTACTATCTTAGCTCCTTCCCCGAAGTTTGTCTGCTTTGCCGTCTCGCAGGTTCTAATGAATCGAGATTACACCTCCTGCTGTGGTCAGGTCTGACGCCCACTACAAATACTATCATTATTACTAATACTACTACTATTAGTCATATTTCTATTATAACCATAGGTGTAATTACTGTTATTATTATTGCAGCTGTGCATCTTTATTTCTCTTTCTCTCTTTAAACTCAACTAGTTGCAGTAGATGGCCAACCACCACAAACCGGGTTCTGCTCATTCGTTCGCTCATGGTGTGAATTGTTGGGTCTCTCTAAATACTATTATAAAGAGTAAGGTTTAGATCTGTTCTAGTGTCATGAGATAACTTCTCTTTACAGAACTTTTCAAAGCCTTTGTCAGAAAACCTGCATGAAGCCTGATCCCTGATCGGTCTGTACAGTTAACTCTCAGTGATGTCCCAACACGTTTGAAGACATACAGCAACATTTCTGGGAATTGCTCAAGAAGATTTTTATTGAAATTCCCTGTTTCCGGAGGATAAATATTTGAATGACATTTGCATGTGACTGGAAGTCAACCTAAGGCGACATGGTTTTTGCATCTGAGCTATGAGGCAACCGAGACATTGGAGAACATTCCTGTCAGGGCAGCGCCTATCTGAGCTCGTCGCTTATCTGCTGCCGGCGTTGACAGGAGGTGTGGGCTGCTCTGTTTACACTGTCCTCTGTTCAGTTAAACCTGTTCACAATCAGATCAGCAATCACTGTTATCACTGCTGTTCTGAATACATGCTTTAAATGTACAGGAACTGATGCAGAAACATACTGGCAATTCACAAGGAAGTGATCAACTAATGATGTTGAATGAAGTACAACAAGAGAAAGTCTTTATCAGCATCTTCGTTGACACGTTTCCTGTGTGAACTGCTTTTGTTGGATTTTCTAAATTCCGATGCTCTGCTATAACATTTATCTGCATATAGCAGATCACATTCCTTTTTTCTTATGCAAGAGCAGTAATGTACTTTCAGGTGTGTCCACTTTCATTCAACCTTTCACAAGTAGTCAGGGTCCTAGTCAGTAGTACAATATAAAATACAGCTTTGTATCACAGAACATTCGCAGCAGTGTCTTGTGAAGTTTGGAGTTGCGCGCTTGTCATTCACATAGCTGACATGCATGCTGCCATTCACAGCAGAAGAATTTGGCTCTTCATTGCAGGAAAAGCACAGGTGTAATTGTTAAAACTACATCTGCGTTCCGTTTAAGTGAGTCACCTTCAGGATTCTGGGAATCTGCATTGCTGTCATGGCTTACTGGGACACTTGATGGAACCAAACCCAACTAAGAAAATAGTTTCACCTGTGCTTTTCCTGCTTATGACCCTTTCAGAGAAAATGTGATTTAAGTGCGCTTGGCGCTGGGTACAACGCACTCCGCCGCCAAGGTTCAACCAGGTCAGAACGCAGTGCTGCTGTTGCTATGTTGCCGCGCTTTCGGACACAACGCGGCAACGATAGCCATTGGAAATAACAGGTTTCAGTATGCAGAGCTTCCATTGCTGTGTTAACATGTTGCTATACAACTGGTCTGCACGTAATTTAAGGTGCTGAGTTTTTGTATAATGGCCAAAGTTTAACCTGGTTGTGCTTTGCTCGACGCAATAAAAAAACGTGAACGCTGAAAATAACGGGATTCAGAACGCAACACTGCTGTTGCAACAATGTGTCTAAAAGGTCCACGAGGTCTAATTGAATTACAGAAGCTTGTAGAACTTAATGAAAGTTGACTGCTTAAAGAAATCCGTTTTCTACCTTTAGTTGTGGTGATCTAAATGGAAACAACACGTATGAACTGATACAGATACTGTAAATCCAGAATCCAGTTTGTGTGACTTTTTTGGACTGTTTTGTGGTAACTGCATTTAAGTTTCAACATAAAGTTCAGCAATTTGTAATTGTTTAAAGCATTCACAAAAGTAAAGTATCATTTACCACTCTCAGGCAAAGCATTATGGGTTTTTTATAGTGGTTTTTGGGAGATAAATGTGGCCAATTTGTTCACAAATAACGAGCTGGTAAATTGGAAAAGCTGCTGTATTTTCTTTTGTCCCCAGTAAGGTTACTAAAGTGTTTTATCTCACTGCATGCCAACAAACTCTACAAACCAAATGGTTCATTTGAAAAGGTTATCTTTATTATGCACTTGTGTTGTAGCATTAAACATTGAACATGCTCTTTGTTTGTTTAAAAAGGTTGAACTTCCACTTTCTGCTAACGCTTAGCTCTTGTTCCCGTGATGGATGAATACGGTTATTGTAAGTTGCTTTGGACAAAAGCAGGTACTGTTCTGTTGTGTTTTGTTTCACTGTTTTCAAGCTGCAGTTGGAATAATAAATTCTTCAGCATAATTTCGGGCATAAATATATCACAAACCTGCAGCCGTTTTAATGGTAGATTTAGCATAAAAGGTGTTTAATGTTGTTTATAGAGCAATTGAGTGTGCTGAAGGGGTTTTACCCACCTATGTTTTTACACAGAAAACTCCTCTGCAGTATCAGTGTGCTGAGTGTGATCAGTAACAAGGATAAGTTCCAAATGAACAGGTTCAAAAATGGTTCAAAGTCCCAAATCAGCTGTGAAAATCTGCATGCAGGCAAATGAACAACATTAGTCACTCTTCTGTCTTCTGTTTATTTTACACTAAAAAACTCAAGAGAGAATATTTTAATTGGATCTGACAACAACCAGCATTGTTTGGATTCAAATTATTGCAGCCAATCAGTCACCGGGTTCACCCTCTAAGAGGAATCTGATTGGTCGACAGAAGAACTGGCCCCATAAGCATTTCTAAAAAAGAGACCACCGTGACTTTCAGAATAAATGTTCTCTAGTTCTAACTCAGCCAAACGCTGTCAATGATTAAACTCAGTCCGCTGACACACAGTCACTTTCTGAGTCGGCCTATCTACTTTCTGCTCATTCTGGGAGACTTAATGACTCAAACAAACAAAAGACCTTTAGGAGCTGCTTTCAGACTCACAGTAAAAGAAACTAAAGAGAATCACCATTAACCTCTGCCTACCATTCAGGTGGGAATTTATGGGACACCAAATGAAGAGCAAATAGTTTGCATAAAGACAAGCTTTTTTCCAACTCAACCCGGACCGTCAGCTTTACTACAGAACATTCTGGTCCAATCGGTTCATCACATTAGCATTTACCACATTGAACATTTCTGCCGTTTGCAGATTATTTCCCTAATTTGAATAAGTTCGATTCCTGCCAACATGTGGCATGCATGATCTATAACATATTTAACCCTCTAGTCCCCAGAGCCCCATTATTTTAAATTCCCATTCCCAGTGTGGTCTATGTGTGTGTGGATACAACACAGAAAGTCCTAAGCTTTGTATTGTAGATAGTTTTAGTTGTCATCTAAAACCAGGACCAGAAATATACTCATTACATTCTTTTGCAGGTTTCCTCCCGGTTTTAAACTGGCTTTGCCGACAAAGCATCCCTGGGATTGTGTTGTGAGGGTGATCCTGACAAAGACATTGTTAGTTCAAGTGAAACCACATCACATGATCACCCACCAGTAAACGGCAGGACTTGACTGGCTCTCACCGACAGAGACGGATCATGTTTTCTGTGGGACAGTTCACCGAAGAGTCAGCAGGGAGGACTGACTGGGTCAAATTTTCCACATAAATTTGAAGATCTATCCTCATATAAGTTGCCAAAGACACTACCTATGACCACATTACTGTTGTTTGTTTTTCAAACTTTCATCACATAACCACCAAAGATAAAGAGCAGGACTTTTATATCTCGCTGTCTAGACAGAGGCTGATTTCCAAGGGACAGTTTGCCAAAGAGTCGCATGGTCGCGATGACTTTTTCTCATATGGCAACAATTGATGTTTTTGTTCAAAGTGCACCTGCAGGGTGAAATAAAGTAAATCAAATTGATTAAATTGAATACATTTACTTTGTTTCAATTTAAACCACAACTCCAATGAGTTTTTGCATGCAATCAGAGTCTCAAGGGAGCTGTGGTTTCTATACAGTTGAGGTTTCTGAAAGACAAAGACTACATCTCCCATGAGTGCAAGAAGTTGAAATTCAACATTAGCCAAGATTCAAAGTTTGTTCTTGACCTTGAAAACAAAAGAATCTCGCAACTTTGTTAGATGTTTTCAATAATATCAAATGATCTTCATCAGCAGGAGGTATGGTCAGTCCCACATATGTCATCTTGCTGCCGGAAACACTCACCATTGGGTCAAATGTGTATTAATACGCAGCTGAAAATAGTCCCCAACAAATGGGCTATTTCCTTCAGTTTGAGTAACGTTTTCCAAAAGCTACAGTGACCAGCTGTTTGAGCAAATTACTGAGCCTTTTCTTGAAATTATACTATTCAGTTGCGAGCTGCTTTTTTTTTTAATGACTTCCATCTTCAGGCTTGGGATTTGAGGCCAGAGACAGAGTTGGAAAGTACTGAGCGATGGAATAATCTGGTTGTTTGGTTTCATTGGTTTTGTTGAAAATAAGAAAAAGATCCTTCAAAGTCAAAATGAGTTCCCTCAAAGAAGAAACCCCCCAAAATAGATCAATTAAACATCAACTCTATCATAAAACCTAGCAGTGGAAACAGTTAGCTTGAGCCCAGCTTTACTCCACTCTGTTTATTTCTGAACAGTACAGAGGCTTTTGGCCAGTACTTCCATCACAATGACCCATCCGTCTCTCATTATCCGATTTGACTATTTCCATCCAGTAATTCCTTCCTGCTGAGAAGAAGATCATTATATTCTCTTTTTTTTGAGTCTGGAAACCTGCTCATTAAAAAAAAAAATCCACAAATCTGGGTTGCATTTACTATCCTCATTTTCTTTTCTTTTTCCATTTTTACAAAGATACACGGACATGTGTTGATCTTGGGCTGCGAAGCGTCTGTTTCTGAATGAAAACGATGGGAAATGTTGGTGTCTGGTTAGTAAAACCAAGATTTTCCTTGCCACTGTTGCCAAGTGCTTGCTCATGGTGGGAATTCATGGGTCTCTGCAAATAGTATAAAGAGTCTAGAGTCAGTCTAGACCTGCTCTGTATGGACAGTGTCCTGAGATAACTTCTGTTATGATTTGGCGCTACATAAATAAAATTGAATTGTATTTAATTGAATTAAATTGGCCACAAAAGTACAAAATATAGGTCAGTGATTCATGCATTTGAGTCAGCAAAGTTATAAAGAATAAGTAAAAGTGCATTTCTGGCTCTGTGAAAAGTACTAACTACTTTCAGGTCTCACTTTTAGTGACCCTGAGTCAAGAGTGTCTCACATAAGTTTCTGAATGACTGTGTGTTCACACTTTTGAAGATAGTGGTATCAATGTCGGTTAGACGAAGCCAAGTGTCCTATGTCAAGACATGAGTCACTGCATAGTAAGCCATGTTCAATGTATAGGCTGTTTGTTCGACAGAGCCTGTATAAAAAGGTAAGGTGAGGACATGACCGCACACACACACACACTTCCTGTTTTGTGCCAGATGTCCCTACAAACAGCACAGGCTGATAAAGGCTTACAGTTTTAGTAATAAGGGATTTACCAGTAATCATATCAGCGCTGCTTTTTACCCCTTTGACTGTACATGCATTGTTGTAGAAGGCCTACAAAGAAAAACCACAAAGAGTACAAAGAAAAATAAGCCACAGAGGTGCTCATCACAATAATGCATTCAAATTAAAGATTTCATTACAACGATAACAATGGCGCGTCTTTACTGCCTTAACTGAGCTGCCTTATAGTTTATACAGAAAGTAATCAGAATTATGTCATCAAATGAGACATTTGAATTTTTATCCTTTTTATCTGTAGATATGAAAATAGGATCAAATTTCAGTTGTTCAGTTGTGTTATTTTAGCTTTGACAAATGCTAAATATATACGAATAGTGTCGAACATATATCTGTATATCCATATTATGTTACTGTTTGTTTTGTGTGGCTTCCTGTCTTTTTCATTTTAGTCTCACCCACACCTCTTTATGCGAAAACCTCTCGAGGGTGGTATGATTATCCAAATATAGAGGGATGGGAAACAGGTACTTCTTTTCTCCAATACACAGGCAACGTAGTTGTGTTTTGACTCAGAAATATGTAGATTTTATGGTAAATAATTTTGAGAATATATTGACTAAATACATATTTTTATACATGTATACTGAAGGCTCGGCCCGTGCAACTGGGGCCACATCCAGCCCCAGAAGCAACCTCCAAGTGATCCAGCAATAAATCTGATATATGTCAAAATAAGTAAACATCATGTAGTTTATTGAATGTATGAAGACGTGTATTTAAGTAGCTAATGAGTGAGCCAGCTCACTTCCTTCCCCTCCTTGTTGAGTTGCACATGCGCAGCGTAGCACACCAACAGTTACATTTTTATCAAATTGAAGTTTTGTCATCTGACATCTGACCATGTTTAGTAGTCAAAACATCTGGCTGTTGACAGTAACAAGCACTGAAGTGTCTGACAGAAAACATGTCTCTGTAAAGCCCTGAAATGACAATGAAAACCGTCAGACCTGTCGGGACTGGCAAGTTCTTTAATCGTATGACTGTGTCCAAATGCCAAATTTGCAATGAGTAAATTAAAAAGTATAATACTTGGAGGCACCACACTGAAAAACCTTCTGGACAAACTTTAACAAGGGATCATCAGTAAAGTGCGGCGCTGTATTACTGTGGTGCATGGACCAAGGGAGAGCTGCAGCAGCTTCCCTTTGTATATCCTCAATCTTGGCATTCAGTGACTCCAGAACCGTGAAATAATGCATGCTGGCTGTAAATGTCTGGCCCCGTGTACATTACATGGTTTTAAAATCTGGCCCACTTGAAGTTGTGATTCAATAGCCCAGCTGTAGGCTTGTTGTGAGGGTCTTAAGGGCTCTCATGATGGGCATCCACTCCAATCCAAATTAGTGATTTAGAAACGAATAATAAAATAATTCCAGTAAAACCAAAAGAAAAGAAAATCCTTCCTGCCTTCACCATCAACACTAAACTTTCTGTGGTCGATACAGAAACCTCAAGTGTAAATGTGGAGTTGCCATGACTGCGAATCAGGCCAGAAAGTCACCAGACCTGCTCAGTTCATCTTCCAGGGGGAAAATGTCACCTCAAAAAAACCCTAAGGTTGAACCCATGAAAAGCATGCAGATGAGGAAGTGGGTGTTTTGCAGAACAGAGTCTTTTGTGATGCTGTGGTTGTGTGTGTGTGTGTCGTCACAGCAAGAAAGATCCCCTTTGAACCTCTGTAATCACTGTTGTTTACTGTTAATCTTTCTGATCAGCAGCCAAGAAATTCAGCCTCTGCATGTAAAAATAGATCTTCATACTCAGATATGAACTCGATCGATCAGATATTTTAACCTCTGCACAGAGTCATCAAAATAATAATCAGCTTGCCTGAAGCGAACACTTGCTCTCTCTGCGCCTTTGTACACATTTCCTCAGAGTTTATCTTAATGAATTCTTCACCTTGATAAAACAGGTGCATTCAGGCTTTCATTGGGTTGGCACAAACTCATCAAAAGAAGAAGAGAAAGTAGTTTCACTGATCAGAGACCTTCTTGAGGTTTCTTATCAGTCCTTGACTTCTAGCTTTTACGGTCAATACCTCTTTGAACACGAGCGTTATAAATGGGTCCAAGTTTATTTGCTTTGCTGTCTTGAAATGCATGCTGTGTTTTAAAATGGCTGCCTATTCATTCAAGTTACTCAGAGGATGAATACTCATATTGAACCTGACCTGTCAACTGTTCTATTAAATGGTTCACCGTTACAAGCAGTGCGATGACTATTCACAAAAAGTTTTCTTGTGTTTCCAAGGCATTTGTGTCAACAACAGAATACTTCTCCTCCAGAATGACACATACATCTTTTTTTCTGATCTGACACCGCTGTTGACGGGAGTCTTTCAAAACCAACTACACATTGCAGTTTCAAAAGTAAACCTGACTCCTCTTCGGTTGAGGTTTGGTCGGGTTTAGGCTGGAGGTTGCAGTCTGCCTGCAGAGATGCAATCTTGAGATCACCATAATAGAGACACCATCTATTGCTTGAGATTTGTGAAAATCACAAACAGAACAGGTGATAATGTACAATAACCGTTTCTACAATATGAAATATGAGATTTTACTTGTTACGGAGGTTTTATTACTGGTTCTGGATGCTTGGAGCTACTTACTAGAAGTACAAGAGTCAGAATTTCCTATATTAAGCATTTTAATCCTTTCATCTCATCACACAGTAAAAACAAAACTGTATCAGCTGGTCAGAGAACCGGTAATAATAAAGTTTAAAGTGCCTTGCTTTGGATCTCTCGTTTTCATTTTCGCTTGAACCACTAATGACCTTTATGTTGTTTTGTTCTGCCCAGATGCAACCGATAAAAACAGAGTCAATCAATACAGAAGTGTAAAGAAATGAGATTAATTCATTTCTTCTTCTGTCACTCTTCAGCTGTCTCTATCAAAAATAAAGCTTGAAAAAAGCCAAAAAAATCTTATCCTTCATCCTTCCCTCAGGGTCATTTCTTGTAGTTGTACAAAATGTTATTTTTCTCTGTAAGTTCCATACAACCTTATGTAGACTATTTCGATTTTCTTATGTTATGACTGTAATGCCACATTTTCGTGCATATTTTTAACGTCCTCTTAGGACTTAGGTCATCCTCTGTCATAGAGGCAGTTGAGCCCGGTTACATTGCCCGCTTGCCCAGCTCTGGTTCTGGCACAACACCAGCTCCACACCCCGGGCCTGAAAACTTCTTCTTCTTCTTCTTCTTCTTCTTCTTCTTCTTCTTCTTCTACTTCTTCCCGGGTGGTCCAAAACGCCTGTGGTACAAACAGTGACATTCTGCCTCTGTGCCCTGAGCTCAAAGTCCAGGCAGCCCGGCTTACAGACTGAGCTAACATGAGCTAACAGCAGCTACAGCTGTCAGCAGTTTACTTCACTGTCCATCAGGAAACTCTGTAAATCACAGAGAGTTGAGGCGGAGCAGCCGGAGGACATCAGAGGGAAAACCAGAAAACATTTTCTCCATAAAATATGATCCAGTTTCACCAAAATCAGTGAAATAGTTGGTGGTGTGTGACTTAGTGCCGTAAAGCGTTACGTACTTCTCCCGACCCGGAGCCCAAAGTTACATAGTGTGAGAACAGACGTACGGATGACAGAGACACCATTCACCTGATCACAGGTCAGTGTAGATCAACAGGAGTTAAAATCTGTTATTTCATGTTAGAAATGTTGATTTAAAATAAATATTAATAGACTTTCTAAACATAGAAACATTTGGAGCAGTCGATGGAGATCATGTAACTGTGGTATCAGGATGTTTGGTTTGAAGTGCTTCATTGGTTTTCCCAGCTACTCGGGTGTGGCTGTATTACTGAAGGTTTGTCCGTTTGTTTGGGCGTTTCTCGTTAAATAAGAGAACGTTATGATGTACAAGCAGACGAAATTTCACTCTGACAATAAAAATAACATCAGTTTGTCAAGGTTGGAGGTGTTTCCAGTGCACGGGGGTGTTTGACAAGAAAATGAAAGTGTGTGTTGAGTCACCAGAGGAGAGAGAGAGAGAGAGAGAGAGAGAGAGAGAGAGAGAGAGAGAGAGAGAGAGAGAGAGACAGAGACAGAGAGAGAGAGAGAGAGAGAGAGACAGACAGAGAGAGAGAGAGAGAGAGAGAGAGAGAGAGAGAGTGCGAATGTGTTAGTGTGTGATGAAAGAGGAAGTATTTACCCCCTGCAGCCTGTGCAGTTAGAGCAGTGTGTGTGTTGCAGAGGGAGGTTAAATTGCCACATTGCTGCAACTGAACCATCTGTCAATAAACTGTATTTAAAAAAAGGGACAATAGAACATCCTTCAGAAACAAAGACACACAGGAAGGATTTGTTTTAAGCAGATTTAAAGGATTAATTCAGGTTTTTGTTATATGAATAAAATCATCCAAACTTCATTCAAACCACCAGCTGTGTCTGTTTGTGACAGGAAAGAGCCCATCTGTTTGCATACAGCAGAAAGTGAAGGCTTATTGTCTCTTCACCAAAAGGGAAAACAAGCTAATCGGTCTAAATGCTGCTTAAAATACTATTTGATGACAATGGGAGTTTGTTTCCGTATCAGACGAGCTTTTCATCGTGCATCTGCTCAACGTAAAACACGGCTTTTCAATGTCCAAAGATAAGAAACATGATTACACCTCGTTCATCACTGAGTTCATCAGCTTTGGTACATTTTGGACTTAAAGCTCTGTCTGTAACTTTTCTACCATAAACTAACTCCTGTTGATCTACACTGACCTGTGATCAGGTGAACGGTGTCTCTGTCATCCGTACGTCTGTTCTCACACTATGTAACTTTGGGCTCCGGGTCGGGAGAAGTACGTAACGCTTTACGGCACTGAGTCACACACCACCAACTATTTCACTGATTTTGGTGAAACTGGATCATATTTTATGGAGAAAATGTTTTCTGGTTTTCCCTCTGATGTCCTCCGGCTGCTCCGCCTCAACTCTCTGTGATTTACAGAGTTTCCTGATGGACAGTGAAGTAAACTGCTGACAGCTGTGGCTGCTGTTAGCTAATGTTAGCTCAGTTTGTTAGCCGCCCAGACTTTGAGCTCAGAGCACCGGGGAAAGTGTTAGTGTTTGTACCACAGGTGTTTTGGACCACCGGGAATAGGACGTTTTTAGGCCTGGAGAAGAGACCGAAGTGAGCAAGAAGCCAACCGGACAAGAGTAAATGTGGGACTGACTTTTAGTGGTTGGTGAGAGCTTGGTGAAATAAAAGGCTGAAAGACAGACGCCGAGCTGGGCTGACTGCTGTTGGACTAGTCAGTAATATTAGCTGGCTGCTGTGTCTGCTGTTGGTGACCTTGTTGATGTTTGGCTGTTTGCAAAGTTGTCAAGTTGCTATAGTAATATACATGGAGGATTTAATTCTGTGACTGTTGCTTTAAACAGACAGTTAATGCTACAACCCAAAAGTAAAAGAAACAGAGATGTTTATCCTCTCTACACTTTTGTTTTCTTTCTTATGTCTGTACTTTTTAATTGCTAAGAGAGTTATATAATGACTCTGGTCTTATAATGGCTGGATTAACTTGTTAGGGGACCCCCCCAAGGAAAAAGAAAATTACAGCTTCATCATTAAATCCTTCAGTGTTTGCCCAAAGACGGTGCAGTACTCCTGTGATGGAATAACACGACCTGGCACCAGGTTTTCTGTGCGTTTGAGATCGTTTGATTAAACTCAAATTTATTCAATACTCATTTAAAAGTCTTCCTCATTACAAAAATCCCCAAAATATGAAACTAGAAACTGGACTCTACTTCACTGCAAAGTGTCACACTTGTGTAAGTTGGACCACGATTGGCAGTAAAAACCTGCTTGTAGGTACACGTCTTAAACTCAGATTTAAGGCGAGCGTAGAGAAACTTTGCCCTCCTTTCAACAGCTGCATGTGAAAACAGCCTTCATGTGTCAAACATACATCATTCTTCACAGGGAAGCTCAAAAGTCCAACCGAAGCGGCACATTTTCGAGTCACGGGGGACCTGAAAAAACTGGATCTTGACCCAGAGCACCTCGACAAGGCAGCACTATAAAACCCACCTTTGTTCTGGTTCTACAAACATTCACAATAGTCTTATTCTCATACACAGAAACACGTCCTGAATTTGGCTTTGACATGCTAAGAGGGCAACACTGAAGACTTTATGATAAACACACTTTTTTTCTGCAGCTGCTTCACAGTGAAAAACAAAATATCTTTGCTGCACAATATTCACATTACAAAGGCATAAATGCAGCTCAGAGTGCTAAAATATATTATGTACTTCCTCTTGTCATTAGTGGAATTGAAACATCGATTATTTCTAGATTTCTGTCTCTGAATGATCACTAATGTGCAACTTTTGCACTTAACTGAGTTAAAACATGACATAAAAAGTGCATGGCAGTGTAGCAGAGTTAATATGGCTGATTTTGCGATGTTGCGTCGATTTTTATCGGCTTGGGTTTAGCATTCAGACGTCAAAACATATGATTTAGATGTGGGGAAAACCCCTGCTGAGCTTTCAACGTCAAACTACAGTCATGGCAGCCCACAGCTATCGAGGTTAGCTACCCTGATAACTGCACAACGTCATGAAAGAGAGGATGAAAAGTCACTGCGCTCTGTTTTTTTATCTACACTTTCTTTTTTTAAGTTTTACAAAAAGAAGAAGAGACGTTCAGTACCAGCAGCAGCTGAACTTGTCTTTGTGCATATCTTCTGCATTCTTTCTTCCTCAGAGGGTTCAGAGGTCACGTTCAAGCAGAGTGCTGCGACCCTGAGGCGGTTGTGAAGGCTCAGTATTTTGCTCAAAGGCGCAAGTCAAGTTCAAGTTTAGTTGAAAGCACAAACACACTTTTAAATGCTTCACATAGTGATTAAATAAAAGGTTAAAATATAGATACACACACACGATGAAAAGGTGTGTTCAGGCTGGTTTTTCCAAATTTGAGTTACATGTATTTTACTTCGTAGGAGGCAGCTGTCTTTTCGTGCAGTACTCTCCACTAGAAAACCCCTGACTGTCAGTGCCAGGAATCAAACCAGCAACTCATGGTTGACTGATCAGTCTGTGGGTCCTTATCTCCACCCACTGATGATCACCCCGACGAATGTGATCACCGTGTTTGTCCTGAGTGCTCGATGCACTACAGCTAAACACATGCAAATAGACAAAACACAAGCAAATTAAGAAAACATTGTCACCAACATGACAACACGTGTGCAGCATTTGACACCGGGTTAACCAACTTTGTTGACTACGTGAGTCCCATGGCAACAACGAGCTGGTCCGGCCGTGGTCGTCACTATTTAGTGTTTCCTGGAAACAGTTTCTGTTGTTGTTTACAAAAATGTTTTTGCATTTTTTTCCATATGCAAATTGCTGAAGACGTTTGTAGGATTTCTAGTATCTACAGGTTGCTAATTGCAACTGCCTCGCCTCGCCTCACCTTCCCAGTGTGAAGGAGAAACTAAAGGTGGCTGCAAAACACGCAAAAAAAAAAAAAAAAGTAAATGCTTTATTTGGAGCCAGTTTGGTTTGTCCGTTCTGGGCTACTGTAGAAGACAGCAACATGACGGACTGCGTGGCTCATTCTGAGGTAACAAAAACACGATTCTTGTTTAAACACTGATGGAAACATAGTTTTGTGTATTATATTCCATTTCTGCCATATTCTGTAAATAGAGCCCTCTAATCTGACACACTGGACCTTTAAGCTGCGGTGCGTTGAGTTGAGTCAAGACTGACAAGGACCAGAGAGTACTGAGACTGAGTCAAGACAGTATATAGTCCACTTAGATAACTAATATGTCGCTCATATTCATCAAATCTTTTTCATTGCACAATTTACACACTGCTGTGTGTTTTGTCGCTGAACTCTTTGAGGATTTTAAGTTTTGTTATCAGATCTGTTTGAGATTTTCTGATACGGAGTCGGCTGACATCTCCTCCCGCACAGACGCAGTTTCTTTTCCCACTCACTGCCTCCTGTGAAGAGGTTTCAAATTAGTAATCCATCAAGTTACTGGTTGCATTTGAAGCAGCAAGTTTCACACCTAATCACGGTAGTGATATTAACAAATGCAAAGGCATTTTCGCGATATACGCACAGCTGTGGTCTTAAACAGTCTTGAAATAAAATCCTGAGTTTGTCTAAGACTAAGACAGGACTGAGTAAAGATGCGGTCGATTCCGAAACCTCATTGTCGTGGTCTTGTGACCGGTCTCAACACTCAGCGCTGGTTCTCATGGCCACCGATTACAGTATTTCTGGGAGTATGACTGCATTCTGCTGAACTGAAGCTGATTATTGATCGAGTTTATTGATCCAGTTTCCGTGTGTGTCGGTGTGTGTTGTTCAGTTTGGTGTATGTTATGGAGGAAACTTCACAGTCCGGTAAGGTTGATGACGTTGGAGGGTGCTGTACAGATCTGAGTGGGATTCCAGTGAGGACAACAAGAAACCCGGTGGACCAGAAAACACACTGACACACACATACACACCCTTCATTTGTTTCTATATGCTTCACCGCACACACCCACATACTGTCCATGTACACTGCGAGAGCTCAGAGGCAGAGAAAGTTCCCCCTGCTGTATTTTTAAGTCGGTCACATTCATTCAATGACTCACAGGCTGAGTGAAGAAAACCACACACACACACATCAGTTCAGGACTGAGTCTGGTGTTTCAGTTTCAGCTCCCAGCGTCGCTGCTGAATGATGGAGAAAATGAACAATCAACGGTCTACCCCGATGTCTGCAGAAAGACCACTGAGCAGATGTTTACCCAAGACTGATCGATGTCCCACAGAAAAGGTCGAGCCATTTCTGAAGTGGTTTTTAGGTGTTCAGC
Organism: Sciaenops ocellatus; assembly: GCA_033000465.1. Taxonomy (NCBI): domain Eukaryota; kingdom Metazoa; phylum Chordata; class Actinopteri; family Sciaenidae; genus Sciaenops; species Sciaenops ocellatus. The sequence goes on along the minus strand of CP136884.1, from coordinate 29,803,990 downwards.
CCCATTTAGTTCCATTTAAATGATTCATTTCAGTCTGTATATTTTAGGGAGGTGACGTTTAACCCCACAAGGCAGCAACAACCAATTTTCCCGATGCTTTCAGGTTCATTTTGGGCAAAGCGAGCTTCGCTGGAAATAAACAAGACTGTAAGAAAACAAATAACCAATTTCGACCATAAAAGAACATCTTCTGCTCAAAAACAACTGAATGTCACGTAACTAAGAGATAATTTTCAGGGGAAACTCCAGCAGTCAACCCGACATCCACTGAGCGTCTGTGGTTGACCTTTCGTTGATGTATTTGTGGTTCGTCCATCGTCACTGGCTCTTGTTGGCTATTATCAGCTGTCAAGCTGCTCTCTGACTGGCCGTTCAACCACAGTTAAGGTCAATGATTTCTTAGAGTAAATGTTTTTCTTTTCTCACAAATGAAACTACTACATTTTATATTTCATTCAAACTCTTTCTGTATAGTACGTTTGAAACCTGCAACCAACTCCTGCCTACACGTCCCTGAACTCTAGACCTGCTTTGTGTTTCCACTGTGGACAGTACTCTTAAATGTAGGTGTTAGCATTCGGGGCAAACCTCCTTCATTTTCCAACAGTTGAGAAACAACAGAGAAACATTTTTTTTGGTCTTGAGAAGCTGCAGCTTTTAGACGACTCGGTGGTCTGCAGGGTTTCTAACTTCTGTGATAGGTACGTCGACAGAAGGGTAATACAGCACTGGATGGAAAAGAGTGATTCTATTGATACCATCCACAACTTAATATAAAAGATAAAAGTACTGACACATCAAGACGCGCAAGCAGATGTTATAAATATGTGTACAGAAGACACAATTTAGTGTCACATATCCCAAAAAACTCAGAATTTATAAAAGAAAAAAACTTTTAAGCTCAAATAAAACAAAAATACTTTAATAAAATTGATTTCCCTTGATGCAATATGATAATATGTTTTCATCAGCGCCTCCATAGCTGACGAAGGCCACGTTCCTCTGAACCTCACACCTTCCGTTTGTAGTTTCTGTTATAAATTTGTAGTTTTCAGCGATGTCACCTGAGTCATTTCCTCAGACTCGACAAACCTTCTCCAGAACGAGAGAAGACGTTTTGTCATTTCACAGGCTGACTGGACTCCCCATGATCAGTGAACTGGCTTTGATGTGTAAAGTTGGTGGAGTCCCCCCTGTTACACAGACCGACACTTCTCATGGGCTTATATATATATATATATATATGGTTTGGTGTTTTAGTTACATACAAGTCAAAACTAAGACTGAATTTTAGTCAGTGCAAAATTTTAGACATCTTGGACTTCATGTTCCCTCATGTTTTTGTGTCAAAGTGACTCGTGGGCTCAACAAGTTTTGAATTTGGTGCAGTATTAAGTGAGCGCACTGACGCTGGGAGCTACTGTCAAAGTACATCCATTAAAAGTGTTTGTTTCTGCCGCTGACTGGCTCAAACTGTTATTATAAGTGTCTGATTACACAAGTCTGCAGAAAAATGAATCTTTGTCTGTTGCTTTGCTTCACCCGCTGTGTGTTTAACCCAGTCTCGCTCGAGGAGAAGTCTGAAATGTTGAGGGAGAGGTGAGGTGACTTGTTGCAGGAAGATAACAGTGGAAACGTGCCTGTTGGATTATGGAAAGCATAGCTTAGTGTTATGCAAAAGATTTTCAACGTCATGGCTGTTTTTAAACAATGGAGATGAGGCCTAGAAATACGATGTGGATGAAGAGCGAAGTGCTGCGAGTCTGCGAAACTGGTGGTGTTCCTGTGGGAGCTGTGATCCTATCCTATGCCCACAGAGGGGATTTCACTAGAAAACATTTCATTTCTCTGTAGGGTCCCTTTCATAAAGATGTCAGACACTTAAAATAACAATCTGAGCCTGTCAGCAGCAAAAACAAGCACTTTTAATGGACTATTTCGACGGTGCACGATTGCCCACAAAGATTACATTGTAGTCCGTTTTGCAGCTGTGGAGCCTTCGCTCGACGCTGGATCAAATTCAAAACTTGTTAAACACTTTGACACAAAAACATGGTTGAAGAATACAGAAGCAATCCCTGAAATCCAGACCGAGTTCAAACATGTGAAGCGGTACAGAGGATACGTCTGATTACTGCAGTAAACTGCGATTTTAAGGTGGACAACCGACACGCTGAAGTGCATGAACACAGTTTATACAGTTTCTAGGAACGTGCTGTCCTGTGTTCAGACCTTCCAGTAACAGACATGCGACCCAGTTTAGAGCCCAGAACCACAGTTTGTGAAACTAATAGCAGGACAGTTTGGAAGTTTGAGGCTTTAAAGGTTTGAAGGTGAGAAGAAAAGAAACGGTTTACAAAGTTTCTGTATGAGCCAGTATGTGTGTGTGTTCTGCTACATGAAACCACAGTGTGTTTGTGTTTGTGTGTGTGTGGTTGCTAAATGAAGCATACGTATGTGGCAAAATTAAGCAGAACGTTTCTTTCTTGGAAACACTAACAGATAGCCTGTAGGTGTGTATGGTCTGTGTTAGCGGGAGTTCAGACAGGATCAGGTGCCGCGGCTAAATTCATCTCAGTGGAGAGTCGTCCATTTCCGCACCGGCAGCCCGCAATGCAGGGGTTGCCGCAAAAAAAGAAGATCGGTCAAACCTCCACAGACAGCCTGAAATGTCTCTGAAGCAGACACTATCCAGGTGGATTCACGGACTAAACTCTGATAATCATGTACCAGCTTCTAAATCTGAGTCTGACTCACAATTTACGCTGCAAAATAATGACACAAAGAAGTTTAATTTGATTTGTGTCCGATGATGTGAGAGAGAGAGCTTTGGTTGAGAGACATAGAGTAACAATAACAGAGAGCGAGCGCTGGCCTCGATAAAGCTGTTATTAATCAGAGAAATAAAAAGTTATTTCCTGATTGTTTCACAGCGGTTACATTCAGCAGGTATCACCTGGTATCACCTCAGCTCCCCTCACTCCCCCGCCACCAGTTGCAGGTTTCACTGATCCTGTCTGAATGCGCACTTAGTCCTGTTACAGGCTCTGAGCCCAGTGCATGGGGGCCTAGAAAATGTATGAATGGCGGGAAAACTGGAGATACCAACACATGAATATACTGAAAATGTGCACAGCTGAATGAACTATGGATCAAATCTGATCGATACACTGTCTTTCTTAACTTCAAGGCAGCTTTATGATGCTTATAATAAAGGGAATATTCATAACCAAGTACCATTCCTTGTTTTCCTTTTGAACCTCTGCTGACAGCAGGTTTGCAGTGGTTGAAGAGGCTGACGCTGAAGTTTGGCGCTGCTGTTAGTTGGCTGTACTTCCATCTTCAGGCTGTAACGCTGCAGCACCATAAACATTTTTTATTGTTTTGTTTTCCTCTAAACACAGACGGCCAACGTCTCGCTCTTTTTGAGGTTGATTCAGAGTTTCTTTCACTGCTGAAACACGATTGAAGGATTTTCATACCATGAAAGGAATAAATCCACCACCGTGCTGAAAATTAATACATTATTTGTGATGCACGAGGAAACTCAACAAGCCTGAATAACCCATGAAAGCACGGATGTTCATCAACAGCCAGACTGGCTGATTCATCATGTATTATGTATGTATGTTTATAAGAGGAGTCTTCCACTGCAAGGAGCGCCATAAAAAGCCTGTAATACAGGGCAGGGCATCATCGATCCAACACTTGGAGACAATGATGATGTGATCATGGGAAGGCCGGCTCAGGATCTCTCTTATTTCCTGGAAATCACTGCATTCATGAAATCAGCTTCCATTCATTCATGAACCGGTCAGTGAGAAGTGTTAGAAAAGTGTGAGTGTCGCTGAGACAACTCTCAGTTTACCGCCAGAACATTTGTCGCTTGTGCAGCTGTTAGATGAAGGAAATGTGACACAGACGTGTTTGCTTTGACAAACAAAGAGACGACAAAACGCCTTTTACTGCCGCTCTGACGGGAGAAGGACTTCCCGTACAGTGTGAATATTAACAGCTGAGAGTCCTGCTGATTCATCGCAAACACACACGAGGCAAACAAACAAAAGCAATGGCATCATTATTCGAGCTACAGATGGCTCCTGAATACACACCCTGTTTTTTTTTTTTTAACTGACAGCCTGATTTCAGAGGAATGTGAGCGAAAGTTTGGAGGTTTTTGTGTCAATTTTTTCACATTTCTGGGTAAAAACACAGAAAAAAAAACAAACACTGATGTTGTTCATGTATTATGTATATAATATAATATATAGTATATAAAAGAGCTGTTTTATGTTGTTTGGTGATACAGCTCCTGACAGTCAGGCTTAAGATCACAGAATAAAAACTAAGAAAGACAGCTCAATATTCAATAGTTCATCCCAAAGGTGCTCGAGGTCAGGGCTCTCTGTGCGGGGGCCAGTCAAGTTCTTCCACACCGGACTCATCAAACCATGTCCTTATGGACCTTTGCTTTGTGCGCTGCATGGGGCACAGTCATGTTGGAACAGAAAAGGGCCTTCCCCAAACTGTTGGACACAAAGTTGGAAGCATAGCATTGTTTAAACAGTGAGAATAAATTATAATATACAGATATAGCACAGATTTTCAGGTAATATAAAGTCTTCCCATTCATACTGCCACAACTTGTCTCTGTGAATATTCGTACTATCCACGTCACATAACAGGTATCTAATATAGTGGTCTGGTTCTTGTGGCCACTTATGTATTTAAACATAAACATGATAAAATATTGGATTGTTCATCTTCGTCGTGTTTCTGTGCCTCATTTTCTCTTCTTCTTTCTGTGTATTTGTACTCCATCTCACCCCCCTTCCCTCCTTTTCCTTCCTCTCTCTGTCTTCACTTCTGTTTTTCAGTGTTTTGGGATCTGTTCGGCTCCACGTGGACCAGCTCTCCCTGCTCAGCACCCCATTGGCCGAGAGCAGGGCTTCTTCAGTAGCCATTGGCTGTGAGAGGGAGGTGTCCCCTCGGCTTTTTTTACTGGCTGCATGGGAGGGAGAGAAACACTTAACTTACCCCCTCCTGTTCACTCACATGCAGAGGCACACTGCAAATGCAGGCGTACAAACACTCTGTACAGTGTGTGTGCGTGTGTGCGTGTGTGTGTGTGTGTGTGTGTGTGTTTCTTGGAAGAGTTTCTGTCTTCTGGCTACTCCGAGTTCAACAGGTGGTCTGACTGACTTCTTCTCTCTGTTTACAGACGATAATAATCTGATTTTAGTCACATTATGAACATTTCAACACAGAGGCGTGTTTAGGATGAACCCCTTTCGTTTCTGTTTGCAGTATTATTCAATGTTTCCTTCCCATGATGCACAGCGTCCTGCAGCAGCCTCTGAGCTCAAACTCAATTACTTTTGTGGGGTTGGGTGTTTTATTGAAACAACAACACGGGATTCATTTCATTTTGTCATGTTAACCTGCCCGAATTCTGCACGTGGGAAGCTTAAGCTAACAACTATATTAAAAGAAAATAAAATATAAGTTACAGCACAAAGTCCCTTTAAAACCACAACTTACACTTTCTTTTTCTGTTTCAGTCTTCAGATTAAACAATTTTCTTTAAAATTAGGACAAAGCCAGGCTAGCTGTTGTCTGTTAAGCTAAGCTAAGCTGGGCATCTGTTGGCTCTAGCTTCATCTGGTATCGATCTTCTCGGCTAACTCTCTGTGGCAAGAAAACTCTCAGAGCTGGTACCAAACACACACACACACACACACACACACACACACACACACACACCAAGATGCAATATTTCATTTTCGTTTTTCAGTAGCCTGTTTATTCATCTCCTCCATCAACAAACAGCTTTTCATCATCCAACGTTTGAGGGCGGATTTTCTAAGAACACGATTACAGCTCGGTTTTTCTGATGTCATTCAAACATCGCTGCAGAGAGAACTCGCACACACAAACATACACAATTACGCACACTGCTGGTGTATTTTTAAAGATGACAAGAATAAAACAACAAAACTTGAGCTGTGCAATGATGACATAACTGTGAGTGTTTACAGTAGCCAATACCACTGAATAAGTGTTACAACCAGACAACTATGCATTGCATGTAGCACTATGATCTAATACCTTCCAGTAAACAGGGCCAGGACCGGACACAACCTCCGAAAATCAGTGGTGGCCAGTCTGGAAAGGAATACAGTAGCCCACCGAGGGGGGATTTCTTGCCAGGTTGAGTCAGTTTAGTTAGATACACAGCTGACCAAGTTAGGAAAAGCTAGTAGTTCACTACTTAGCAATCTGTCCATCATAAACTGTGTAAATCACAGAGAGTTGAAGCTTACCTAATTTTCCTTCAAAGATAAATAAAGTCATCTATCTATCTATCTATCTATCTATCTATCTATCTATCTATCTATCTATCTGAGCAGCCGGAGGACATCAGAGGGGAAAATATCAGCAAATATATTCTGTAAAGAAATAAAGTTGTGCTTTTGTACAGTAATCAGTGAGGCCCTCACAATCACTCATAGACTGCATCAAACAGGAAGCACTCCACTCCGGCGGCGTCAGAAGAGAGGAAGCGTTTCATTGGATGTAAAAATGACAAAATATCATGAAGAATACATGAAAATACCTAAAACATGTCTTGTTTGTTATTGTTGGGCTGGATACTGGAGTATAGCGTGATACATGAACATGAAACATGAAGTTCTTGAGGAGATTACAGTAAATATAATGAACTGTGAGTTGACTTTAACAACATACACAGTGTAAAACAGCTCCCAGACTCTGGAGACATGTTTTGTAGACGTGAATGGAAAGTGGAAAAAATAAAAAAGACTGAATAGTGAGAAGGGAAAAGGAAAGAACACGTGAGGATGGAAAGAAAGAGGAAATCTATTGTCATCTTTTCTTGCTTTGCCCCCCCACCCACCTCTCTCCTGTCAGCCCCATTGTCCTCCATCATAATGGAGGCTGTTTGATCATCTTAAAAAGTGCTGATTACCAGTCAGGACGCTTTCAAGGTCCGACCTCAAAACAGACTCAACAATACAGAACAGAGAGGGAGTTCCTCTGAACAGTTTTTGGGCCCCTGCAGATTATAAAGGCCATGGCCTTAAAGGCACCCCCCGTCTCTCTAAACCTATCCCCAAAAAACACATTGGAACCGCCATGCTGCAGCGGATTGTGATTATGAGTGGTGGGGGTTTCAAGAAATGGGACACATACCAGGAAAATATGGCTGCTTCTTGGAAAGAGACGTGGAGCACATGTTGGATTCTTTCTTCTGAGAAGAAATATGCCAGCTTGTTTTTCACTAAAGTGGGGTCAGCATGGCGTGTGTGTGGGCCACAAGCTGGTGTAACAGAATTTTATAAATCCATTTCCAACCGGCAGAAAGTGTTTAGCAGCTTTGTAGTATAGAAAAAAGAAGCTGTGGGGGGGCTTTTAGAATAATTAGGATTCGTAAATTTATTCTAAATTTGCAATAATCAAATGGATCTGATATGCTCATGCATGCAACACGTGTTTGTCTGTTTTAATGAGTGAAATCTGACAAACTGAGCAAGAGGAAATCTGATAAAACAGGCGTCAGTTTGAAGAGTACATCAATGAGTATCATGGCGCCAATTTGTTTTAGCTTTCATCTCGATCATGAAAAAACTGTCAAATTAATCAGTAATCTTCACACTAGAGTGACAATGCAGCGTGCTCGACCCACGTTCAACTCTTTCCTTGGATGACCCTGCGGTTTTTGCTGTCAGCACCCCAAACTGAATCTTTTCACACTGTGTCGATGGTTCAAGATAAATTCAAAACAAGCTGTTGCCATTCAGTAGCATCCATTTTTAATATAGTTTACTAAATATTTTCTCCAGCGGTGAAAATATCAACGTACCCCATATACAAAGTCTGTATAAAGGCAATTCTTTCAAAACACATTAAATGTTGTAAAATAGTTTCTGAAAACACGTGAAAAGACTTTGAACGATATATTACTGAAATGTGGAGTTAGAGGTTCAAACAGTTTTTCACCAGTTTTCAGTCCAGGATTTTTGTGGGCGGTCCTTAAAGGGTGGCTCGATGACACGCTGAGGCCGCCCTGAGCAGAGAGACAGAGATGAACAGTACAAACGTGACCCAGTCAATTAGGGTCCTAGCTTATGTCTCGATTCCTCACCAGTGAACCGGTAACGACATCTTAATTATCGTTGTTTAAATTACTATCATGTAATCATGTATCATGTAAGTGCCACATCATGAAAATCTTCAAGAAGATTTTGTATTTGTCACCCCCTTAAACCTCTTGGATTTGCAATAGCAAATATGTTTTGACAAAAACATAATACTAAATTACATTTTCTATAAAGAATAATTATGAAACATTGCTAATTAACCAATTAACATACCTCGCAAGTTGCAAAAATGTTAATAATAAATGTACCAGTAAAATGTTCACTAACAATGTATTTCATCTGTTTTAAGCCAAGATAGGAAATCCTGCAACACGCCATGCACTTGCAGTGACTACAACATTACAAACATTTAACGAAATCACGATCCTGAATGACGAAGTTTCTCTAATCTAATCTCTAAATGTCACCAGCAACCAGAGTCAGTCCTGTGACATTACAACGTGATTATGAAAACAACTTTATGACAGATAAATGTCATAAAAAACATGTTTTTAGGCTCACAGGTGTATGTGATCCATTCCTGTACAGAATACTGTAAGACCTCGTACAAATCAAACGTCACTAAACACAGAAGGAATGTCACTGACAACAGAGGTGTAATTCAAATTAAATTACGGCTGCAGGCTACTGTGAGCACATTTTTTTTTGTTGTTTTCTCAAACAATGTCAAAGAAAAAGAAACCCTCCTCCAGTTTTTCCCCAACTTTACAGATTAGTAGGTGGGTTTCCCACTAATCTCAACCACCTGCTCTCCAATCAACAATCTGGCAACGTGATCTGGTGTGTATGTTCAGTTTGAGTCAGTTCCAATTAAGACTCCTTGACTTACTGCTCCCACTTGCAGTATTGTAGTGATTCAATGGTACAGCAGCACATGACTTCATGAAAATGTTCTCACATAGAAAGAGACTCTTCAGTCACATGTGACAGCAGCAGTACAGTCTGACTGGATGTATTTCTCTAGGGAAGGTGGGGTGATTTTAACATTACCTGCACTGTCAGTGAGTTTAATCTGTCCAGAGTGTGTATGTGGGTCACTTTTCACCCCAGATCTATGTACACACTACTCCTCAAAAGTTTGGGGTCACCTGTTACATCAATGTTTTTCCTCTTTCCTTCAATAATTGGTATTTTAACAGAGATAAAAAGTAAAATTCAGATACCAAATGTATGATTTATATTTGAAATAGTTTTGCCCCCAAAGGAAAAAATAATAACATGACTAAAACTTCCATTTATAGTGTCGATTAAGTTGTTTTCCAGTGACAGTGACACAAGATCATTATAGAAGAAGAGATACTTTATTAATCCCTTCTTTTTGCACTCAGTTTATTTTACATGCATTTTTAACCCCGAACACACATACAAGGGCTCATAGACATGCAATGTGGAGAGAGATGGTGGAGTGATGGGCAGCCCCAAGAGGAGCGCCCTGCGAGCAATTGGTGGGGTTCAGTGCCTTGCTCAAGGGCACCTCGGCAGTGCATACTATGGTCCTATGCTGGACTTGAACCGGCCACCCTCTGGTTCCCAAGCCAAGTCTCTACAGACTGAGCTACTGCCGCCCCCAATTATTAAATCACAGTGGTGAAACGGGGCTCTAAATATTTTAGGAACCCGTTTTTCTTTGGACCATCTGCAGTTTTCTGAGTGTTTAGACTGAATAGGTTGAAGCTGTTTGTCAGTTTATATCAGCTGATATTCTGTGATCCAAATCCAATGTTAACCCTGGACCTGGCTTGTTTTAGGTATTATTGTGCTCTAAGAATAAATAAGAAGTTCTTATTTAAACCTGGAGAGATTTTAATGCTAAGCTTCCAGTTCTTTTAACTAGTGACTGCTGATTCCTTATATCCTTCCTTAACTGTTGCTCAATCTTTGCATCTTTCTGCCCTTTTATTGTCAGTCTGTTTAAACCACTGTACAGCGTTTTGTTCCTCATATTCAAAACATTACTTAGAGCAATTTCTTTGCATACCATGAGCCGCTGAGTGGGTAAGACAGGAAACAATCAACACCTGTATGACGTGCCGTTGAATAATCCAGCTCCAGCGCACTGATATGGGCTTAAAGTATTTATTGTCAAAACAACGAGACAAAAACTTAATCCAGCATAGGAAGTTCATGTGTGCAAAAGTGAACATGGATGCTGTGAAGAAAATGTCTGTCTTTCTCTGACATACAGGTGAACAGATAACATAAGCAGCGCCCATAGTCCAGGGTTGTCATTATCAATTTACAGGCTGTTAGAGAGCATGTATATATACATACACACACACACACGCTGTACATTTCTATAAAACCACAGTCGACCCCTATAATTTAATAGGCAGTTAGCAAAGAGCAGGACACACACAAACATGATCCACTCAGTCCTCAAAGTGTCCCTGTAATTTCAGAGTGGGATGTTGAATTCACACACACACACACACACACACACACACACACACACACACACACACACACACGGTTTGCAGAACAGTGTTTCTGTTCAACACTGCAAGTCATCGCAGCACAAGTGTTCCCACCAACACACACACACCATATGGACCGGTCAGAGGACTCTTGTGCCATCAGGACATGTGGGACTCGAGGAATGTCTGTGAATTAGACAGTGGAGTGTGTGTGGGTGTGTGTGTGTACTTTATTACTTCTTTCTTTAGTCTTTAATTTTAACCATCCTGAGTGCAAGAAGCAGTAAGACTGAAGGTCGGAAAACGTATTATTATCATGTATTAAAATCGGTACATTATAATGATGGTATGAAAAACACAAAACCTTTTTTAGACTCATAATCACTCTGTTATTACTTTTTGCTGCACATCTTGAACACATTAAAACCTGAATAGAGATGTCAGAAATTCAGAAATGAACCACAAACATGTGGCCAATAACTTATATGCTTGTCAGAGGTGAAGATGAAGATATTGTTTGAATAAACGATGATATCGCTTTGCTTTGTCTTCATCTGCAGACCGCAAAAAAAAAAAAAGGAATCGTCGTAAGACGTCATAATTCAACTTTTTATCATTTCCTATAATTCATTCTTTCTGGAAATTTACCTTACACTGCCCCATCCTTGAGTAAAATGTCAGAAAACCAGCTTTGAACTCTCAGTTGTGTTTTAATGGACATCTGTTGGTTTTCATATGATTTTCTCAGTTTCCCATTTCCTGTGGAAGAAATGACAACTCCATCACCTGTGAATCGTGAAACTAACTCTCTGTGAACTCATGTGAACATTTTTTAATGTGTGGGAGGGGGGACACCTAATTATTTGAATATGAATTCTCACATCATAAGTTCAATATGTGACTGATACTACAATTTTGGGGAAATTTCCCTTCAATAAACTTAAATTATTACACAAATGAAAAAAAACAGATTTTTCTGGTATTTATAGAAAATATTTTTGACCCCTGGTTGCATTTTGGAGCAATTTATTTTCCAGGTGGGTCCTTTGCATGAGCATGTGGGCACTGTGATACATATTTCTGCTGACGATATCATGCTCTTATGTATGTTATATGTTGTAGAGTATGTCTATCATGTTCAAATGTTCAATGATCAACAGTTTGGGACAGTAGCATGTAAAGAAACACGCTAAACGCACTTCATACTAACACACTACAGCACCAACAAAGAGAGTTATCTGGCAAACATTGTAGGATTTAAAACATTCAGAAACTTTCTCTTTTAAATGTTTTATGACGAAGAAAATACATTCGAAACCTAATTTAGTGTTTTAATGAGAAACTTTAAGAGGAATTTAGTGTAAAGATTTCATGTAACACTAAACTCTCCTTGAGAAGCTTCAGAGGGAAAATATTTATCTTTGTTGATCCTACCACAGATCTGAGCCTAGTTTCCTGATTTATGATCCATCCTGGAGTGTTTTCTGAGAGCATTTCTCCAGATACTCTTAAACGAATTGATTCTTTTCCTAAAACAACACTATGGAGCATGCATAAACCATTAAGAGTTCCTCAATGTCGTGTCAAAGTGTGTCTGACTGCAGAAAATGACTTTGGTTTTGGATTCAGGTTTGAAGGTTTGGGGGATTCACGGTACTCGATAGAAGTCAGTTTTGGATCTCTAGATGTCATTCTGTAGCATTTTCTGTATCAGTATGATAAATAGAAACAAAAGACAGGATATGGAAAACAGGGGAAAGCGGAAAGAAAATTTCTTTGTACTGTATTCAGTTGAATGGATGTCAAAAAAATTTTCATTCATGTTTTACACAACGTCCAATCTTCGTTGGAATTGGGGTCTAATTCGGGAAAACAATAAAATAAACTGACACAGTTGTTCAATAAATTGTGTGTTAATTTATTTTATCTGTTTCATATCAAACTCACGTGACTTAAATAATGAACAAGCTCACTAAAAACTGAAAACATGTCGACTCCACTCCAGATTCAGAGCTTCTCAAGATGCTCTTAGCTGTCTGCGAGTGGGAGGAGGAACAACCTTTGGAGCTTAAGGAGGTTTCTTAAGAGGGATTTAATGATCTTCATAGCCTTAAGATGCTTTTGGAAAACTAATTTACCTAATTAATTTTCCAGTCAAACGCTGTGACCAGTCTAAAAGTCTTCTAACTAGCTCGCTCATCAAAGATTTAAAGTTTTTCACTTTGTTTTTTTTTTTTTTTTTTTGTTGCTTTTCAAAAGCAAATTGCATTTTCCACACAATGCCGCCAAGTATAATTACCGCAACAATTACATATTAAAGTCAGAGACAGAAACTGCGTCTCCACAGGAGGTTTTAGGTGTCAGAGGTCGGTTCTGTGTAGCTGAATAGACTGTTCCAGCTCGGAAGAAGAACAGGACTCTATTGTGTCCTGGAAGTGGATCCTCAAAAGACCTTTGACCTGTCAAGGATTTAAGATCATTAGCTGGTGACCCCCCCTCCCATCTCCTCAACACTTAACTCACCCTTTCACCCCCAAATCTCCCAACTCTCCACCCAAATCCCACCCCCGACCCCCTGAGGCTGGCTTAAGTCCTGACAGTGAAGTGGCTCAGGATGGGGACTGTGTCCACACTAGATTAGGCTTTCATACAGATTTAGTATTGAGATTCTGATAAAACACTTTTTACGAGCAAAGTTTTGTAATAAGTGTCACAAGTTTGTGAGAAATAACCAAACTGCAGCCAGGAAATATGTGAGTCCCAGACCTTGCTTGGTTGTAAAAGTCATTATGTCAGTCCTAAATCCCACCGGGCACGGCTGGGATGCCTCCGCTGCCGGAAGAGATTGATTGTGGCCGTTCTGGAGAATTTTCCACCAGAAGCACTACTGTTCATTGCCGAGAGTCAGACAGAGACACGGCATAGAGAGTCCGGTCAATTTTCAAAATAAAACATCTTGTGCAGACTCTCGAGTGTATAAACAGACAGAAGGGCAATAATTTAACTACCTGGTCTACTTACTCATGGACTGTTAGAAGCACATAAATCAAGGAAAAATGACCAGTGATTTCAAACTGCTCTGGTGCCTTGCTCTTTGATTGAGTCTGCTGTGAACACGATGTCCAGCTCAATAATGAAGTGACAGCTAAAGTTTTGTGACGCTTGTGTAAAGCAGTAAATAAACTCAGTGGTTGTTCGAGACCACTTCTTGGTGCATTGGTGTGTTTGAGATGGATGGATGTAGGCTGATCAGGGTTCCCACACCTTTATCATTAAATTCAATAACTTTTCCTGGACTTTCCATATCCACTTCCCTCAAATTCAAGGACCCAACAGGGCGTAATCTGAGACACAAATCAAGGTTGATCTTGCCTCCTCTTACACAGCAAAGACAGAGACATTTATAAGCTAATTAAGCAATGACCTATGTCTATTAAAAAAAACTGACAAACTTTCAAGGATTTCAAGGAGCCATGGGACCATATTTTCCCAATGTCACAGATGATGGTTTGGATCATTCAAACATTTCTACTGCAAGGAGTCCAAACTGAAGAAGAAGAATCTGTTTTCGTACCCTTCTTCTTCTCTGTTCTCACCCTCCTCCTGTCTCCAACAAACTCTTCTTCTCCTTCATCCATCACACACACACACACACACACACACACACACACACACACACACACACACACACACACACCACTGTCTTAAATCCTCACTCACTGTTTTGTAAGTAAAAGTTATGTGTGCATCTGTCGCCTCCATTCGTCTTGCTGTCAGACAGAGGGATCTGTGTGTGTGTGTGTGTTTGTGTGTGTGTGTGTGTGTGTGTGTGTGTGTGTGTGTGTGTGTGTGTGTGTGTGTGTGTGTTGTTATGATTGACCCAGCACACGCACTCACACCTGTTGTCACGCTGTGTGCAAACACACTGTCCCACACCAGTTTAACCTGAACGTTACCCCTCACCTGTCCTCTGCTTCTGTTGCACAAATCACAGCCTGTCAAACCAACTACAGTATCTATCTATCTATCTATCTATCTATCTATCTATCTATCTATCTATCTATCTATCTATCTATCGTTTGTCAGTTGTTCTCATGAATGTGTTCCAGTGTTTGGTCAGTTTCACTGTGAAACATCAGTTGCTTTGCTGTGCAGCTGTGAACTGTGTGTGTGTGTTTGTATGTTCTGCACGTGAGAACATTACAGACTACGTACATGGTCATACGTGTGTTCATATGTACAGTATATGTGCTTAGCGTGCATGCTTTGTGTGTTGCAGCTGTCCTTCACCTCACTCACCGTTGAAGATGTCACTGCTGCTGTCAGAAGGTCAACTGGAGCCATTTGGTATTTGACATATGGCGGCGTGCTAACTGCACAACAAGATGCAATCAAGTAAATATCAGGATGTTAAAGGCTAACAGCAGGTTAGCCTGTGCATCAACAAACATGCTTTTTGTGCAGACATGTTTCTTCAACTTCTGGAAGCCCAAAATAATTTTATTACCATAAAATTACTACTCATAATTTTAGCTTTAAAGAAATGCAATGTTGGCTTTCAACATAGATTATGTTCCTGAACTTCATGCACTTCTGTGCTGCAGTAAATACGAAACATCTGGGCCGATGTAAATAAAGCTGCACTCCACAGTAAACAAGCTGCATTTTAGGCTACAAGCAACACTTCAGTGGAGTCTCTCTTAAATAAATTTTGTCACATAAATCCAGCACACGGACGACAGGCTGCAGCTTCAACATGATCTTAAATGAGACAAATGACAGTTTAATAAAGTAAGTTAAGTAAAATCTAACAAAGAACACGAGGGTTGTAAAAGTAAAAGTTATATCCTTCTGTGTGTGTGTGTGTGTGTGTGTGTGTGTGTGTGTGTGTGTGTGTCCACCTGTCCTCTATACATCTTGCTGTCAAGAGATATCCACATGCCATAAGTGTGTGTGTGTGTGTGTGTGTGTGTGTGTGTGTGTGAGAAAGGGGATGACATGGACTGATGGCTGGAAGCGTGCAATTATACAAACACAAAAGCAGCACGGTAAGATGAGCAGAACGACAAACTGTGCAACTGTTTCAAACGCTGAATCTAAAAACGAGTCGTAAAACATTTCACAGAATCAGAATCTGGTTTATCGCCAAGTAGGTTTTCAATACAAGGAATTTGTCTTGTCTCAAACATTATGTAATAATTAAAACAATATCAGGAAGATAAAAAAATCAAGCATTTAAAAATATAAACAATATAAATATATATAAGATAAGAGTATTTAAAATGTGCAAAACTTGATGTGTGCAAAAACATGTCAAACAAAAGGTTATTAAAACACATGCATTAATGTAACGCAGTGTTATGTCACTGTGTTATGAACTATTTGTTCTGGGTGAAAGATCAGAAGATCATGTGAAAGAAAGAAAACCGGAGAAACAATCGTGAAGAGAAAGGGAAAGGAATCAGGAGAAGTTAAAGGACGAGAGTGCAGGATGAAGGCTGGATTCAGACCAAATAAGGCATTGTGACATGATGATCACAAAATCACTTTTTTATTTCACAGATTCACCGGCTTCCTCTCTGTCATTCACTGCTCTCTCTCTCAAACCATCGGACACAAACCAAAGGAAACTTCTTCGTGTCAGACAGATGTAGAAGCTGTGGAGTATCAAAGTTTAGTCCATGACCTCCTCATTAGCTGCTGCGTGATGTCGGGTCAAGGACCCGGAGCATCTGTAGATATAACAGGCTTGTTCTACAAAAACACAATTCTTATTTTCACTAATTAACTAAACACAAATGTAAACATCGTTATGAATGTTATATTCCATTTTTGCTATATCCTGTAAATAGAGCCCCCTGAATGTTACAAACTGGACCTTTTAAACGACAAACAAATGTTGATTTTTGTAGGTATAAATATGTTTTCCACAACAAATCACTAAATGTTAAGCATTAAACCTTCTAACCTCAGTTTGCTGACATGAAACACATTTTCAAAGTGTGACAAATGTTAACAAAGCCTTTCTTTTCCCCTCCAATGATGTGGTCGTGGTATAAGAGCCGTAATACACTCGGAGGCGTTCTGATATAGAAAATAACTCACTCGGCCTCATCTATTATTGTTAACATGTAAATACTCATCCAAACAAACTTTCTGCTGGAATGTAGTGAAAGGGGGGAGGAGGAGGAGGAGGAGGAGGAGGAGGAGGAGGAGGAGGTGGTGTTAGGGTTAGTAGTTTGTTTGATATTCAACAAATGCCTTTCATCTTGTAGTGGAGACAAGAGGAGATAAGATTGCTGACTGGAGGGGTGTTAAATACACACAAGCTCTAAAGATGGGAGGGGGAGCAGTCATTTGGTGGAATTCTTTACATTTTAAAGGACATTTGTGATGATTTGCTTCCAGCAAAATAACAACAATGGTCTGTGTTGGCGTGGACACGTCAGACAAGATGAAGGTGTAGAGGATAAACCAGGAAGTCCAATTAGAAGGATTATGAAAGACCCCGGGGGGAATTATCACAGCACTTAATGTTTGCACAGTGAGGTTGATAGCAGGACAGAAATCTGAAAACTAGAGTAACGTTGGGCAGAGTTACTACTCTAATTAAAAGTCTGCATGTGATCATTTCACCTGTGGCCATGTGGGGTTCCTAACACTTGGTTTTTCTCATGTAGTTCACATTTGAAGTGTAATATTTCACACATACAAATGTGAATTTCCCCTGTGCTTTCTTTCATGACACAAACAAGACATTTGTGTCTCGAGACACCTACGCACAGTGCAGAGATGTGAAGAGTCAAATACGGACATGAAGCTAAACAAAGACGACGGTTAAAACATCTGAACATCACACAAGTCACGCAATTGTTGAACAGAGTTTCCGCCTGTTACTAGATAACACACACAGACTCTTCTAGCTTACAGCTCATTCATCCTCTACTGTCACGTATTCTGTATTTTAACACAGCTGAATTCATGATGCTGCTGTGATGTCTTATTTTAGAATTGTTGTGTATTCATCTGTATTCACATTTAAGATAAATGATCACAGAGAACGTTAGAGGAGACCTGTTAGCCAATGTTAGCTCAGTTTGTTAGCTGGGGCTACCTGGACTGTGAGTTCAGAGCACTGGGGGAGTGTTAGTGTTTGTACCATGGGCGTTTTGGACCACCGGGAAGAAGAAGAAGAGGTTTACAGGCCCGGGGAATGCTGACGGAGAGCGCAGCCAGTGTCCTGCTAGCACAGGAGCTGAGCGAGCAGACAATGTAGCCAGGCTCAGCAGCCTCTATGGACACAATGGCAGAGGAGAAAAAAGAGGAGAGGACGCTGACGGAGGAAGCTAAGAAGAGAAAAAGAGAGAGTGAGCGAGCAAGAAGCCGCCGGACAAGAGTAAATCTGGGACTGACTTTTAGTGGTTGGTGAGAGCTTGGTGAAATAAAAGGCCGTCTGATGTTTGGCTGTTAGCAAAGTTGTCATCTCGCTCGTTTTTGATCTATAATCAGAACAAATACTCGAGTACAGCTGTCCATATTTATGACAGTGAGATTACACTCTGAAACTGGTGGTGCTAAACTGCAAAATACTTCTACGTAGTGTTGCTTAATTGTGGACGTACTATCAGTGTTCATCTCGGAGGTGTTGAGGTCAGGGTTCAGTCGAGTTCTTCCCCTCCAAACTGGGAAAACTTTTACTGTATGGATCTGTCTTCATGCACGGGGTCTTTGTTCGGGGTCTTCCCCAAACATTAAGATTCCTCTTGAAGGGTTTGAGCAGGAAAAACAGCCCGTATACTAAAAGTGAATGAGAGTATGTAGACATTGTTTATTATGTTTACAGGGTTGTGGTCTGGCAAGATGCCAAACAGCGTGTGTGGTTCTTCCAGTGTGTGGTTCTTCTTCGCTTTCAGGTGATGTTGTATTGTGTTGTGGCAAATGTTGAACCAAACCAAAAGTGTGTTTTCCGTCTGTGGTCATACCTCCTCACTGCCAACGCCGTGCTCTCAGTGACATGAATGAGGAGGTGGCTGTAGCTGTCAAAGGGCCGTTAAGACACATACACACACACACACACGCACACGACCCCAACCCCCAAATCCGTTAATGTGTACTCACCCAAACCACTACTGACTTCCTCACACACACACACACACACTTTCAGTTCTGTATTTGAGTTCCCATCAGCACATCGGGTCTTACAATAAGAGGTGGAGGGGTGTATGTTTGTGCGTGTGTGTGCGCGTGGTTGTGTGTGTGTGATGTGGGGGTCTCTGTGAAGTCTTCCTGTTTTCTGTCAAGACTCTTGCATCTTCCTCTCAGTCTAAAGCTGTCACCGTTTCACACAAAAAACTGTTGCAGCAGTGAAGAACGATTGAACGGGTCCATGCTAACACGCTCACGATGATAATACGTGGTTGTTTAGCAGGTTCATCATCATAGCTTAGCTTTTTAGCATGCTAACTTAACACTGAGCGCAGTTGATGGTAATGATGTTAGTTTTGCACCTAGATGGAAAGTGAAGAGATCACAAAAGTTATTACGATTCATCCTGAGGGCCATGTGAACGTCTGCACAAAATTTCATGTCAATCCATCGAATGGTCGTTCAAATATTTCAGTCTGGACCAGCGTGGACCAACATAGAGAGCCACGAACACCTGAGGAAGTAAACTGAACCTGTCCTATCTAATCCGATCTCCCGAAATGAACAACAGCAACCTTTATGCAAATGATTTGACTCAAAGTGTTTTACAAAATAAACTGAAACTGTAACCGCCTGTCCTTATCAAGGGGGGCTGGGAGCTGATCTCAACTGGCACTGGGCTACAGGCGGGGTCCGCCTTGGACAAGTCGCCAGCTCATCACAGGTCTGACACAAAGAGATACAAACAAGCGATTTAGAGTCACCACGTAACCTGCATGTCTTTGGACTGTGAGAAGAAGTCAGAGAGGACACGGGGAGAACATGCAAACATCACACAAAGAGGCCCCACGCTGGGGTTCGAAACAGGATGTTTGCTGTGAGGCGATAGTGCTAACCACTGCACCACTGTAACACAAGAGTTTAAGAAAGGAGTAAATACAGTCAACACAGCAATCAAACTGTAACTAACACTGAAATAAAATAGATCATAAATCGTTTTCCAGGACCAAAGCTCTAATAAACCTGATGGAAACAGGTGTGACACACACTCACATCTGCTCACCTCCTCAGGTCGAAATACACTCTGCACCGACAAACTCCTGAAAACAACTACAACCTGTCAAACTCGAAGGATTTTCTTGGAAATGCTGCACATCTTCCCACAGTCCACCTTCGCCTGAACCTTTCTGTTGTAAACTTCAGTGAATGAGGATATTTTTGTCGTATTGACCGATCAGAAACACAATACTTACATCTAGATCATATTGCCTGTTTGGTGATTTGTCACAATGAATATTTAATCAGTGTCTTTGTGTGCAGAAGCCTTTTTGTAAAACTCTCAAAGTGACCCTGCACCATCTGAGTGGAAGGCAGAGAAATGTATGATGGTACACTAGCATGTCAAGTTTCTCTTAAACCCTCATCAGCTGATTTACAACCTGCAGGAAGCGCACAGGCATGTAAAGAGCGACAAAAATGATGACAACAACCTGTCGTTTGGCAGGTTGACTCAAGCAAAACCTCCGATCTGAGCATTTGTTTGAGCCTGAGCGTCATAAAAAGAGGAGGGAGGAGGATGAGAGTGACTGCAGGCGCCTCGTTAGCTCTGATTAGAACCTGGATGTCTTTCATTCAGAGGTTAAACTGTTGTGTTCGCCTCCTGACTGTCCCTGCTGAGGCAGACGTCTTATTTCAGTTGAGTTCTCACTTCCACCGTGTTTTTTGAAATGAGGTTTATGAATATGTTGAAGCACATCTCTGCTTGACTAAGTGTCATTTTTGCTTTCGGTGGAGGTTCAGAGGAGTTTCCACATTTTTCTGTTCATAAACATCCTTTAATAGTCAACCAAAGCATTTCACAAGCAGCCAGTGTGATTCTTCAGAAACTGTGATAAGACAATTATGTGGGGTTTCCCCCAAAGAAGATAAAACTGTGAACTTAAATGTAGTTTTGGTTAAAAATACTGATGATTTCCTCATGAGACAAACATGCAAAAGATGAACACTCAAAAAAAAACAATGGATGATTGTGACACTGAAAAGAAAACCGCTGTTTGGATGGTGCACCAACAAACCTCAACAGTCAGGTGGAGCAGGTGTGTCCGACAACCGTGACGTCAACTCTGAAGGTGCGAGCACCTTATGCCGAACATGCATCAGAAAGTCTGACATCCTCTCCATTGAAAGACTGTGTGTCAAAAGTCAGAAAGTCTTTAAGATTTTGCAAAGACTGAAGATCGAACAGGCTCACTGCCTACAAGACTGGATTCATTTTGAGATTATTTACAAGAATATAGGCTGTTGAACAATGGAGCAGAAACTAAAGCAGCTTTTGGCCACTGTTGTCTTTGTGTGTGCGTTTCAAGGGCTGCAGCGATTTCTGTCCACTTCTGTCCTTCTCCACTTGATTCCACCGATGTCTCCTCCTTTTCTTCAGTCCAACAGAGCTGAGTCTTCATCCGGAGTCCTCTCCACATTTACTGCTGTGTAGCCAGTCGCCTGCTTTCTGACGGTGCTGGAGAGAGCGCTCCTATTGGTTGCTGACTCCTGAACGTCTTGCATGAGCTGAGACTAAAACAAACATGCATAATTTTATCAGAACATCAAGACGAAGAAAAAGTTTTTTTACAACACAACCAGCTTACAAACAATCAAGAAGACTGGAGAGTGTCACAAGTCGAGCAGAACTTTCAGGATTTTTGTCTGCGACAGTGAAATCGTTTGAAAAGTTGTTTGCAGTTTGTTAACTGCACAAAGATGGTTATATTCTGTTTACCTGCACGTCTGATAATCACAAAATGAATATGAAAGATGAATCTATCAATCAGTTGTGTTTTCTAACAACTGATTGATAGATTCATCATGTGAAACAAGAGAGACTAAATGCACATAAAGTTTAAGATACAGCTGTTCAATAATTGGAAAATTTGAATTAAAAAAAATAAATTTAAAAAATAATTTTAAATAAAAAGAGATTAAAAAATAAATACTAAAGTATAAAGAAAGCAGGGTGAGTGCTGTTTAGAAACTGTCAAATTCTCTTCTTGGTAATTACAGCAGCATTTCACCCCTCATCACATTTTATTGTTTTACTGAGGCTGTGATGTGACTGCTGGGGTCTCCCGAGGGCGTCCGTAAGTGACTAACAGAGCCTGTAACGTTCGGGGGTTTTCAGTCAAGTAAAACAAGGGTCTGCATTCGTGTGGTCGGTGTAGCTTCAGGGGTGGAGACAGAAGATGCAGTATGAAGGGGAATACCTCCTCCCCCAACCCCGAACACAGCCGGATGCAGAAAAGCAAATAATTGTGCAGACTTTGAGGGAAAGTATTGCACATTCAAACACTGACTTTTCACATATGTGAATCACAGCTGAGGGAGCTTGCACCCTGGCGTGTAAGCAGATAATACTCCTGTGTTTTTTTGTGTTGAGGAACATTCAGGAGATCGGTTTAAAAAAAGGGAATTTACAGTGAGGGGGTATACTTCCCGATCAACAGCTAATCCCACTTTGTAACTCTTTACCACCATGCATATTTCCTTTCTTTGTTTTTCTGAACACTCTGGAAGAATCCCCGCTGCACTAATACAGTGCTCTGATTGAAATGAATGAGGGGCCTGGAGTTACATGCTGCAGAGCTATTGTCTGCGTTAAGGTGCATTAGCTGGCGCGCTAATCAGATGTGTTGTAGCTGCCGGAGGAGCGCTACATTCCTGTTTTCTTGCTGTGTGCAGAGCAAGCAGCAGCACATGAAGGAGGACATCAGGACACATAGGCTCACCCTCACACTGGAAAGTTTACTTTTCACAGTAACCACAGTATTCCTTAAAGGATGAGGCCAGCGTTAGAGTTTTCTTATTGTCAATAAATCCCATGAAAAGACCAAAAACCAACGTGTAAGTGTCAGTACTTTCTGTCTCAAGCCCATCGGTTCCGACTAAAGATGTAAATCTTTAAAAATGGCTCACAAATATACAGTTTCATGTTTTAAAAAGGCGTTCTGTAACTTCTTAAAACAGCTGGGCACTGTAGTTTTTAGTGAATGTTACTTAAACTACAAAAGTGCTTTTTTGGGGGGACTATTTCCAGCAGTGGATTAATACAGGTTTGGTGCACAAAGCTGATGAATTCATGAAGCTCTTTGATCCGATATTTCCCCTCACATTTGTTATTTGCCTCTTTTTGTTTGTGCTGATGATTCATCCAGTTTCATGCCCGTCTGAGAGCTGAAATGTTCCAACACAGAGTCACCTGATATTATAAGTGGGACAAAAGAACCTCAACTCTTTTCCTCTCGCCTGTCCTGATCTGTGTTGTGATGATTTATGATGATGAGTCAAACTTATCCTCTGCAGGGACCCCCCCCCCAACTCTCGAACACTAATCCCTCTTTTATGTCTCATCTCAGGCATGTGTGACACACAAACAGGTAAAGAGGTGTTCGCATTATGATCTGAGTTTCAATCTCCTTCTCTGGTTTCATTTCATTGTGCAGCATTTATTAATAACACACACACACACACACACAGATTAAGATATTGTGATGACACAAAGGTTTGAACTTCCTTCTCAAGCTTTTATGGCCAAGAGTGTGACGCCATTTCTTTGTGAGCAAGCATCAGGTAAGATACAAAGACAAATCCATTAAAGTGGATCACTCAAGTGCAAAATATGTTGGATGTGTGTCAACAAGTCTTCCAAATGAACCAACAAAACACGTAGTTTGTCTACATCTTTTATCTGTGCCTTCAAAAATCTCCATTAAAAGACAAATTTCTTAAATTTAGGCACAAAAATGACATTTTTAAGTTAAAATAAGTCCTTTGTTGAGGTTAAGTTTCCCGTTTCCCTTGTGTGTCTTGTGTGTGTGTGTCACCTTCTGTTGCATGTGTTGCTGGGCGTGGCCTCCGGTTTTCCTTCCCACCTGCCTGATCACCTCCACCTGCTTCGCATCATCCAATCAAGCCGACGCTGTAAGCTTGTTCAACCTCCAAAAACTTCACCAGATCGTTCAATCGCCCTCGTTTTAACAACATAATGGCCAAACTGAACTCTTAAAAAACAGTTTTTGTAATACCTGCCTACTCTTGCTCTCTCACCACGTCCAGGTCTGTCTGCTGGTGGAGTTTTTTTTTTTTTTACCAACACCACCAGCCCTGCACCGTTCTGGACCTCCGCACCTGACATCCTGTTCCTAAGTGTTGCATTTTGTCCAATAAACTGGTTAAACTGGTTCTGGTCTCAGGGTTGTCATTGTATGTTAGGTCCATTACCGTTCACTATAACATTTCGTTGTCATGGTGACAATAATAAACTCTTGATTGAGGTTATGGAACAGTCTGATGTTTTGTGACCCATCCACGCAGACCTGCACAGACATCGTCGCTCTGTGATCAGCTGATACTTTCTGCTGTTGTTGTTGTTCTTGGAAGGATGGTCATGTCCATGCACCAGTGATGCAGGATGACATCATTAAAACCAATCCAATGAATGAGTTACTGAACTTAAAGGGTCAAAGAAACTTAACCTCCCTTTACGGTGATGTTCAAAAAGTCCACTACGTGACGAAACCTTCCATCAGATCCTCCACAAACCTGAATATAGCCTGAAAACCGAGCCTTTCTTCTGTCTTTCTCTCTCACATCTTCTTTATTCAAACCACAGAGGAAACAAGTCATGTGTCATGGGGGAATTTTCAAGACTCTGAAGACCGTGCATTTGTTTTTCCACTCAGACTTTACATGCAGAGTGGGACCTCCCCTCATCGCTCTAATTTACATGCACTCAGTAACCCTGATTTTCTGAAGAGAGAAAAAACAGATAAAAGGTATAAGCGTGATCAAAGTGCACAGTCAGCAGCAACCTTACATCATAGGCCTGAGTTTGTGTGTCGGGTTAATCTGTGAACGCACAGGTGACAATTTACAATCATGATTAAATGACAAAAGGATAAATACAAGATATTACTCATTGTTAGACCCAATGAAAACCCAACTGAATGATGGAGAGTACAGTGTCTCCCTAAATGAGACCAAACACTTGAGGCATCGTTAAAAAAAAAGGTCTCTCAGGCTGCTGTTGGTGTCGATTTGTTAGTGTACACTATGAAAATCACCCTGCAGGGACGTGAAACTGGCTGGAGTGCAGTGATCTATCACAGAGAACATCATGTCTCATTCAATTATGCTAATTAGCAAACTCCTCCCTGACACAGTGTTCAAGGGCTTTGTGGTAAACTGGTATGGAGAACTGAAAGGGGAAATCTAGCAGTGCAGTTGTAGAAAGTGGTTTGTTGTTCCAGAGCAAGCTTCGCAGAATCTGAGAAGTGACATCACTTCAGGCTGTGTTGGTGAGGGCTGAGGTTGTTGTCTTGTGGAGCTGGAAAGAGGCTTACCAGATCTCCTCATCACTGCTTGATGCTAGCGGCTCAAGAGTACGTTTGCCACATTTCACAGTGCGGGAAAGAACAACAGAGCCCTCTCATTCATGTGAATGGTGCGGCGGGGGTGCTAATGCAGGGGGCTCCTGCATGAAACATGCAGGGTCATTAGGCAGAACCTGGCTCAACTTTTGAAACAATGCAAATGAAGCACAGCTGGTGGATTCTGTAATGTGAACGCCTCACCTTCCTCATCACAAAAGATAAAATCCTGTGATTATTTGAAACTGTTGTCGAGTGTTTGAGTAACTTAAAACTTCTAACCTATTAATCTGTTACATGAATTAGACTTCCTGGATTTGTATTTTAGCATTTCAGTATCACCTGAAGCAACACCCTCTTATCAACACAACACCTCGCATTGTTTTATCACAGGACTGTTTTCCCGCTGTTGTACCCGAATCTTCAACCAAACTGTCAGCGGTGGAGTTGCATTGTGGACGCAAGGTTATATATACATAGATGGACCTGTGCTAAGATTTGTACAAATAGAAAACTATATAAAAAGTTAAAGAAAATAGAAAAAAGTTTTGATACAAGTAAGAAATAGAACTACAAATAGAATAAAAACTATATACAATTAAATTAGACTGTAGACACTGAATGAAAGAGACAAACAATATACCTGAAACACAATTAAATTAAATTGTATGTTTCAGAAGTCGACAAACAATAGTTTGATAAAATAGTTTAATAATATATTAGCTAATATTTGAAGTGAAAACTTTCAAGTAAACTGAAGACAAATGTAAAAAATAGTGCAACTAACCGAATAATGTATGCGGCTAAGAAATAATCAAAATACCAAACAGGCAAAAATTATGATTTTTTTTTCAACATCAAAATACTTTGCATGATTCATCATCACACCATTTGTATTATTTAGATAATTGATATACATTGTCTTATTTGAAGGTGCTTTAATGAAATATTGTTTTCATAGCCTAATAATGGTCGATTACTGAAACATACATGCGTTATAAACTTAGTGCAGGAAGTCTTTTCTTTCACATGATTCTGTTTTTCCAATTTTGTCTGCAGGTACATTACATCACAGTTATCCTCAAGTTCCCCATTTAATCTCAGATTTTATATGATTTTTATTTGCTTCCTTGTGAGAAGCATTTCATAACCCGGGTCTTCAAATCTTTATCAGCAGTGTTAAAGTGTGATCAGCAGTGTGGATGGAGTTATGGTCACTCTGATTTCATCGTTAAAAGTGTTTACATGACAGTTGGCATAACTGGCGGTAACCTAATCTGGCCGTCGCTGCGTGCACGGAAACACGAGTCAGGTCAGAGTTTTTAGGAAGCAGACTCTGCGGAGTCTCCTGCACCTCGCAGCTACGATCCAACGACGCCAGAACCGAGCAGAGAGAATACAAATGTGTGACACAAACAGTTCTGCTTCCTTTAACATGCTAATGATGTGTCGATAGTTTGAAAGAGTCCGCTTTCACACATTAGAAGTGCAGCGGGAAGGGGGTCAGTGAGGCAGAAGGTGAGGGGGCTGGGTGAGGGGGTATGACTGAAATGGGAGCAAACAGGAGGTGTAAACAAGCTTCTAAACTATCAGGTGAAAACCTGCAGCCGCCACGTCTCAGCCACATTTACACATGAAGACACTGACCCTGTGTCACACGATCCCCGTTCACACATATACTGACACTAACTGATAACACTGCATCAAAGCTGAGGCCTCTAATATGCTCTCTAACGTCAAACACCCACTATGAGGTGGTTTTGGACCATTTGCTGAATGTTTTTAACACCTTGGCATCAGATCAGTGGCAGAGGAAGACTTGAGGCAGTACATTATGTGATACAGTTTGTTAGTGAGTACCCATGCTTGTTCAAAGATCATCAGTATTAGTCACCTACAGAGACAGGAAAGAAACACAGACCATTGCACTTGCTGAAAGTACCCTACATGGCCAAAACTATGTGGACAACTCATTCATTCCAAAACCATGAGCATAACAGCCTCCCCTCATCTAATTTCAGCCTCTCCATCAGATTTTGGATTCGGTTCATCTCAAAGGTGCTGGATGGATTTGAGGCCAGGATTCTGTGCAGGGCAGTCAAGTTCTGCCTGACCAAACTGGGGGAAAAGATTTGTTTATGGACCTGGCTTTGTGCACGGAGGCATACTGAACCAGAAAAGGCCCAAACACAAACTGTTGGAAGCAAAGTATTGTCTGAAATGTCATTGTATGCTTTAGCTTTAAGGTTTCCTTTCTTCATAGCTAAGGGGCAGCAGTAGCTCAGTCCGTAGGTATGGCTTGGGAAGTCTAGCATGGCTCAAATATGGAGGTGTTGAGGTGCCCTTGAGTAACATACCGAACCCCTAACTAAGCCACTAACACTTAAAAGCAACTACGTGGCTGCCCATCACGCCACCATCTCTCCACATTTGCCTGAAAAAGAGAATTTCACAATCAAAGTATCTATTCTTCTTTTCTATGAGGGTTCCAAAACCAGCAATTCAGACAAAGGTGTCGATAAACATTCAAAAACACTGCAGGTGAACATCATCTAGGGGCTCGTCCAACATAAGACTCAGTTTAAAGTTGACATTTTGTAGGGTCCGCTTTTAAAAAAAAGTCTCACACTTACAAATCTGTGAGTTTTTTTCATCTGGAGTTAAGAAACAGATTCCTTCAGAGGTGAAAACACATGAAAACACACACACACAGCTCTTGAAACTGGACTTAAGTAATCAGTCAGACACAGCGTTTTCACAGGTTCATTTCGCCTGTTGTGCAGCTGCAAAATCACAAAATCGATAATATGATGCCATATTTTATCTGAAATTTGGCGTTACAGCAACTTTCCTTTCCAAACATATCGTCTGTGTAGACAACTTTAATGAGTACAAGTTTAATAAGTTTGGCTCCTGGGCTGTAGTTTGAGCGTGAAGCTTTTTTACTTCAGAAACAGGCTGGCAGCAAATTACATTAATTTTCTCTGCGTGAAACTAGTTTAACAAGAGCAGCTACACACAGAGAGACAAAGAGAAAACAGACACACGCTCACAGACAAGCAAACAGACACACATTTACACTTTCTTGGCATCTCCGGTGGTCAGGCACACACACACAGCCCGGCTCAGGATCTTGTGCTTGTGACTGAGCTCTGATATAATAGCCTTATTATTTTAACATGACTCTCATAGCCAATGACGTGCAGACAGGAAATGCATCGTCAGAGCTGGCTGGCGGCCCTCGGGGGAGCTCCTGGCCAGGCACCAGAGCAAAGGGTTCTGGGTAATGGGTTACAGATGATGGTAATGTAGGGCAGCTGCGTCAGCTCTCAGAACAAGCTAGAAGGACTGTCGACTTACCGGCTGTTGAGTCACATTCAGGATTTAACATCTCAGCGTGAACGCATGATGATGAAGATCATGAATGAGAACAGCTGGCTTTTACCACACGATATTTTCACAATTAATGTTCAGAAGAGAAAAAAAAAACAGTTGCCACTTCAGGAGAAGAATGAGCTCTGTCTGAAGAAAATCAATATTTTACACAACAGTTTTCTTATCTAACACAAAGGTCAGCAGGGAAACTCATTTTTCCGAACTTTAAAAGGTCAGTTTGAGTTGTGACATCCAAAAGGTCATGGGAAATTTATGGGCTGTGAGTGGGTCATTCATGAAGAAATCTCCTCCCGTACATACGTGTCAAAAATGCTGCTGAAGCTGAGACAGTTGAACAAATGGACATCGTACATACAGTATGTTATATATTGATATTTTGGCAGTTAAATGTCAGAGCTAAAGCTCTGCCTGATTGCAGTTTAGGTAAAATGTTGTGATCGTCATTTTCCGTACTGTAATTGAGACAACACACTACACCAGAAAGTGACATAAACCCATTGCTACACGCTGTATTCTGCAATATTTTTGGCATACTTGGGCCAAATTATGGCTGTGGAAATCACAAATTTTACTGTTGTAAGTTATTTTATCGCAAACATTTTGTCCAATGCCAGAATATAGCTAAGATTGCTCGAATAGTGTCAACAAACCGATGGCAAAATACCTTCAAACCCACCATGATTGGCAGTTACATATCACCATTTCAGCTCATCAGGAAGGACTTGAGGAAAGTCAAGTCGTCTCTCCTGAGCACAGCTAACTGTACAAGCCAAGTGCAAGCTGTGCATTTAGCCAGATTTCATCATATTCTGTCTGAAATCTGATGATCTGGAACATCGTGAGCATACTGATGGACAGTAGAAAAATTTAGATATTTTAAAATATGCCAATGTTGTGGTTTGGGATATTTTTTTTTTCCAGCAGCATTCATCCTTAAAGAAGTTTCAGTTTAACTAACCGGTCTGCAGACGGCAGGTAAAACAGGGTGATAGATGGTGGGATAGATTTCATATATTATGACTCGTGTGTGTGCTGTTTTGTGGCTCAGCGTCTGTATTCAAATGTGGTTTGGACCGAGCTGTTTTATGACCTTCTCCCTGAGCTTTGTCATTATTTCCTGCACAGTTGGAAAATGAAACAAACACCGGCCTTGTGGCTCCCTTTTCTATTTATTGTCTTTGTTCTTTGATTTTTTCCCCCCTCCATCTTCTCCATATTTCCTCACCTCGTTCTCATTTCTTCCCTTTCTCCTGCATTCTTTTTCCTCTCTTTCTCCCTCTGCCGTGATGTGGCAGATCAGAATGAATGAGTCAGAATATTTGGGTCATTGAACCACATGAGAAGCAAACACAGTCAGCTACTGTACAACACCCACCCACCCACACACACACACACACACACACACTGGGATTGGCCTGTCCCAGTTTGACTTTAAAGTGACACTCCACCCAAAAATCTTCCCAAATCAAACATCATGTCCTCGGAAAAGAAAATGAGTTTCCTCCTTCTTCGAGAGCAGTAGTTTGCTGAACTTATGTCACTTACAATAAAGTTTTCTTGGCAGGAAAAAAAGTATGAAGCCATTTAAAGTCCCACTGTGTAACTTTTACCATAAATAACAGAGACACCATTCATCAGATTGTAACGCTTTACGGCACTAAGTCACACACCACCAACTATTTCACTGATTTTGGTGAAACTGGATCATATTTTATGGAGAAAATGTTTTCTGGTTTTCCCTCTGATGTCCTCCGGCTGCTCCGCCTCAACTCTCTGTGATTTACAGAGTTTCCTGATGGACAGTGAAGTAAACTGCTGACAACTGTAGCTGCTGTTAGCTAATGTTAGCTCAGTTTGTTAGCCGGGCTGCCCAGACTGTGAGCTCAGAGCACCGGGGGGAGTGTTAGTGTTTGTACCACAGGCATTTTGGACCACCAGGAAGAAGAACAGGAGGTTTACAGGGAATGCAGACGGGAAGCAGAGCGGGTGTCGTGCCAGAATAGGAGCTGGGCAAGGAGCTCAGCAGCCTCTATTGATGCATTGATGAATGAAGTGCAGAGAAGAAAAGTGAGAAGAAGACTGAGCGAGCAAGAAGCCACCGGACAAAATCTGGGACTGACTTTTAGACGTTGGTGAGAGCTTGGTGAAATAAAAGGCTGAAAGACAGACGCCGAGCATTGAAAGTAAAAATAACCTTTCCTGCATAAAGAAGAGACTTTGAGGAGACCATGCTTGCAGTTGTCAGTCTGTTGGTCAGTGCAGGGTGTCTCAGATATGCAGATGAAACAATCTCTGCCTGTGATATAAACCTGTATGATTCAATAATCGAAATGCTGAGAAGCATGAGGACAACACGAGATAAAGAGTGCATTAAAAATGTAAACACAGAGGAACACCTCAAGCTGGTGCCAAGCACCAATATGTTTGTGTGTGTGTGTGTGTGTATGTAGCACAGTTACTATCAGGCCTCTCCCTGCACTCTTTCACAACACAACAATCTTAATCTGTCGCTCGCTGATGAAAAGGCTTTTATGGCATCTGAACTTGGGAACATGAATCCACAGTTGGCTTGTAAACAAAGAAAAGCTAAACAGGAAGTTGTATTAATTTAAATTATACTCCAAAAGTCAAATGTCTTGTAGGTTGGTGTTCAAGTTAGGATCATCTTTTTAAGGATCATGCATGAGCTGAAAACTTGAACATGGAGCAGTTTTGGCTGTTGAACTGGTAAAACAAACATTTTCCAGAAGTGAATTTAAAAGAAACGCCTACGCTGCACAGAAACGAGATAACATGACATAGAAAAGTACAACACACACACACACACTGAATCCACCACCTGTCTGGCACATGTCCACCTGCTCCACATGCACACTGGAACACATGGAACGAGCTCAGGTTGCACAACACATCTACCTGTTGCAGCCTCACACTTTGCCCTGAGAAAACATGCACATAATCTCTACACCTGGGAGGGGCCGCCGAGGGTGACAGGTGTGTGTGTGTGTGTGTGTGTGTGTGAGTGAGTGAGTGAAGGAAAAGCATTTTTGTACATGGGTTATCTCATGGCGTGGTCAGACCAGTCAGTCACTTTCAGTGAGGTGATGGAGTTCAGTCTGATTTCAGGGTCTCCAGTGTCAGAGAGAGAGAGAGCAGGGGTAGGATTGACCTGAGCAGGCAGCAGAGGGGGAGGGTAGTTACTCGGCTGTGACAGAGGTTAATGACAGCTTTAAGAAGCTGTATAATACAAAATGTGGATTGCTATTGTTAGCCTGCTAGCTTCTGCAGTTTATTTCCTCTCCTGCCTGCTTCAGGAAGGGATCGCTGATTACTTTAAAGACCCTGCATGCCCACACGGGTATTTCCATTTATTCCGCCTGAGTAGCCCGCTGCTCAGATTGACATTAGGTGGAACTATGCAGGGAATTACGTGGTCCACTGATGGACTAATAGTTAAAGTTTGCACCACCTTATGAGGTGCGAGAGGAGATGTCAATCAAGCACAGTGTGTACACAGCCCAGTGAAGACACCTGTGAGGATGTACCATGGGTAGATGGAAACTTTTAAAGCAATATAACGCCACATTATCTCCTCGTTTACTACAATGAGATGAGCCTGGCTGAAAGTTGTTCAGGTTGAACTGCACTGACATTACACATCAGTCTGTACACAGGTGTTTAGGAATTTCTATTGCATAAGACGAACATGTTGTCTGAAGTCTTTTTTGGCTCCAGCAGGGTGAAATCTGATACCCTGCCTCAAGTGATGTCACTAGAGTCTACATCGGTTGGGTCGTCGGACTGCAAGTTTAGAAATAAAAAAAAAAAATCTGTGATCTTACCAAACCTCTGTAGCCTCTGCTCGAGGCCAGCAAGTCTACATTAACCGTCTTACATTACGCACGTCTCCGTGATGCTGTTTTGGTCCGTCCTGCACGCGACTTCAAACTCCACCGGGAGCGTTTAGCCCGCCAGACTTTGTTTACTTAGCTCATCTATCCACACCGTGAGCCGATATCGACCCTCCATCCAACAGGCTGACCCCCAAAAAAGCTTTTACTGTGACTATAAAAGATGTGCTTTATTTCTTTTGTACTCCATACTAGGAACTTTTCTAATGTTTCGAGTTCGGTATTGTGATCAACAACTTTGAGCTCCAGCAGCTTCTTTGACTTTGTTTGGGTTTGTTGACAATTCTGGTAAGATCGAGTGTTTAACAAGATGGGATGCACAATGAAGCGAGATTAATGGGCTAGCCTATGGGTATGTTGAGCCTAAAGCCAGAGATTTCAACATCACAAAGGTTTCTCTCCTCTAACCTGACTAGATCATCACGGTAACTTATGATGCAGAGCTAACGTGGTCCAGAGGAAGTTTTGTTCGGGGTTCTCAGATTTAAATCAGCTGTGTCATTATTTGCCTGATGATCTTCTGATTGGGCGTTATATATCCAGACTTGTTGAGTTGTACGTTTGTGATATGAAATGTATTCATCAATTAATTTCCTGTTGTGGTGACAGTGTAATTGCTGCCTGGATTCTGGTCAAAGGCAACTTTCCTGTTGCTTCAGGTAATGGTTCATATTCCAATCCATTCACTACAAGATCAAGGTACGGCAGCAACAGACAACTATCTGGGATTTGCTGCCAAGTCTGTTCTACACTGCTGGTATTGGAGCCAATGGAACTGGGTTAACACAGAAGGTTGACAACCACTGTCATACCAGTCATCTCTGAGTGAAGCTTTCAGGTTTTGTTAAGCGAGCTAATGCAAAGAAAGCCCGACTATGTTGAACTTGCTTCAACAAGAATGTTTTATGTTCGTTTACTTTGATAATCTTTGATTTATTGTAAGTATGATAAGCTTTGTACTCTACTGGTTTGATCATCCCCTACACAACTAAAAATATCTTGTATGAGTGTATGCAATAAATAATAAACCACACAGACTTCCCAACTCAAATTCATTCTTTAATTACGTCAATATTAAAAAAAAAAAAAAAAGTGCCACTTGTAAAGAATAACATTTCTTTTAAAAATCCTCAAAATTAAAAAGAAAAAGACTAAAATAATTTATGATACAATAACAAAAATATTTACATTAAAAAAAAAAAAATCTGTACAATATTTCAACCAGAAAAAAAACAAACATTACAGGCCAGACTGCAGCCAGGTGGAGGTAGGTTGTATCATGCTAAGAAAAATAATCCCTGCTGTCTCGTTAAAACCTCTGAAATCTTTACTCCAGAACACAGTTCTGTTGAAGGTGACGCCACTACATGAAGAAAATATATAAATCGAGAGGTCTGGAAGATAAAAACAAGAAGCTTAAGCTTCCTTGAAAAAATAATAATATAAAAAATACCTCACGTAAGAAGCGGGCGAGGTTTTAACCAGACAGCAACATAATCACACAAAGGAAACAAGGAGTCCTGAACAGATACATTTCAAGGCAGAACAGGTTTTTACCGCTAAAAACACCTCAACTCATTCCAACGACCAGGGTCTGTTCAAGTACACTCAGACTGAAGGAGGAAGAACTGTTAATACAACAAAAAGATGCATTTTTAAGACATTTTGACACAAACAAAGCAAATGTTTCCACCATTTGCACATCGTTACAAAACAGCACATTTAAATGGATAAACATTGGCAATAATCGATATTTAGTTTAACATTCAACCCCCCCGTTATGAAACGTTTCAAAACTTCAGATCCAGCCCAAAGTACAAGCTCAACAAAACCTGATGGTAAAAAAATGGATACAAACAGGCTCGTGGTGAACATGTACAGCCTCGATGACGCCTCTCTTCAACAACTTTTGTGTCCAAACTAACAGTTTAAGTTGGCACAAAGCTGCTGGAGGCGGTCACTTTTTAAAAAAAAATAAAAATAAAAAGGGGGAATGCGTCAGTGGCCCTCATTGATCAAACATGCGCATGGTTCAAATGTTTTTACAACATTTTTCATCAAATCTTGCTACAAAGCATGATCAGCTTTTTAAAGTTTGATTCTTTTAACGGCTTTAAAGAGAGATTACAGCTCTGCTTTCCAACGTTTGATCAGTCAGAGCCACAGACTGACGAATCACAATGACTTTTAAACACTTTCCTCTAATGGGGAAAACATGTCAACCATTTGGTTTTTTTCTTAATTTACACTTAGCAACACAACTAAATGTCACAGTATCGCTGCTGCCACAGCTTCCTCCAACCAGGAAATCATTAAATAATAGTAATAATAATGTCAAGACGCCGTCGGTCACTCTGTTTTGTCTAAATGTTATCCAGAGGTTTTTCAACCCCCAACGACTTTGGCCGATTTTTGCTACGACGGCGCGGCTCGCGGCTCAGTTCACGGCTCCGGCTCGGTCGCCTCAAAACCTGAATGCTGTTTAATATGGCTACATTTGAGTTTGAACAGTTTTATTAATGAAAAATACTTAAATACACAAAATTTATATATTTTTTCCCTCCCCAACAACTAGAAAAAACCCACACATACTCTGAAGCGAGCGA
This sequence comes from Sciaenops ocellatus, assembly GCA_033000465.1. Classification (NCBI taxonomy): domain Eukaryota; kingdom Metazoa; phylum Chordata; class Actinopteri; family Sciaenidae; genus Sciaenops; species Sciaenops ocellatus. The sequence goes on along the minus strand of CP136884.1, from coordinate 29,768,919 downwards.
GCTGGCGGTGAACTGAGCCGAGGCCGAGCACGTAATTGTGATGATGCGTACAGTATCAAACCTGGTCTATACAGTACTGTCGTGAACACACGTTAACCTGATAACAGAGTGGTGTTTGGCCCCCTCCGAGGGTCCGCCTGAGACCAAACGGGGCTGAAGGCACGCTGAAAAACTGTTTTTCCTGATCAAATTTGGAATTTAACTGGAAGTGACAGAGACACAGTGGACCAAATAACTTCACAGCCACCGTGACACACCTGTCAGAGTGGAGGGATCACTGGTTAGTATGGCTATAAGACATCCTGAATATTAAGATTACTGAAACAAGTTTCAATCGGCTACTGAGCTGACGTGGCTTTGAGTTATTTGACCCAACAGGTGCTTCTGTGTCATTTTTCTGTGCCATTTGGCATCCCTAAAAAAAGGGAGATTCCCAAATGGGATCAAACAATAGAAGCTATCGTTCTAGTCTTTCAGTGTGCGTCCAGCCAAACTACCCAAATAAAACATAACAAAATCTGCTCGCTCCGTCCTCGTTTCAACTTTTAAAAAACATCCTACTCTCTACAACAGTCAGCAGTCAAGGCATGAGAATGATCAATTCTGAGGCAATGAGTGTGTTTAGTTTGTCCATGGCAAGTAAAGTTGCAAATATGAGTCTATACAGTCCAGAGTTATTGTTACCATAAAGTCCTTGAAATGTTAAACTTTGTGTGCTCTTTTCGGGATGACACACGATTCTTTATCCCCGCCCATCCCTCTGTCTTTTTACAAAGTCTCTTCACCATGTCCACCTCCACCCACATTGTCTCTGAACGCAGCCCATTAGCTGCGGAGCTGCTCCAGCCGGGCTTTCAGCTCTTCCTGTTTGGCTCTGAGTTTGTCCTTCTTGGACTGCAGTCTGTGGCCCTCGTCCTCCAGGCTGTAGATGCAGTCTCGCGCCTTCTTCAGGATCACCACCTTAGACGCCTTGTCGTTGTGCGACAGCTCGGGCACGTTGTCGCGCAGGTGCATGAAGCAGTTCTTCAGCTCGTTGCGCCTCTGCCGCTCCATCACGTTGTGCGTCCGCCGGCGCTCCTCCTCGTCTTCGGTCTCCGTTGAGTTCCGGGACGAGTGGTGGTGGCTGTGGTGGTGGTGGTACCGTGACGACGAGGACGACGAGGAGGAGGAGGAAGAAGAGCTGCGGGAAGAGTGGTGGTAGCGCGTCGAGCCGTCATTGCCTCGCGAGCGTTTGTTGGACGTGGAGGCGGGCGGCGGCGAGGCGGGACGGGGAGCGGCGTAGTTGTGCTGCAGCTGGATCTCGAAGTGGTGGCGCTGGATGGCTCGCTGCTCCTCTTCCTGCTTCTGCTGGCGGACAGACAGGTCGGCCAATGAGGGCAGGGGGGAGGAGCTGGAGGAACAGCGCACCACGGTCACTACGTCGATCTCCTCCTCTGTTAGAGAGAAAGCAGAGAGGGGGTTAGATGAGGAGGCGTGGTGACATTTCAGAGGAGCACTGACACAAAAACAAGCGTGTGGACACTGAACACAGCACGGCCATGTGGGTTCGACACAACTCTGTAAACAACCAGAAACGTGCAGACGCTTACAAGCTGTAACTCTGTTAATGAGTCAAATATTACAGCTAGAGGTAAAAACAAGTACTTCTAGTGAAAGCATGAAAAGGAAATTTTAAAAAAAAATCATGTGTTTTAACAGAGTAATCATCTGATAATTGAGTCTTCCTCTTTGGTGTGCAGCCAGGGATGCCGGAGGGCTCGAGTCGGTGAAATGACTCATTACGGGTTAATGGATGGAACCGCAACTGTTACCGCTGAGCATGAGTCAGTCACACGCCCTCACAGTCAATTCTCCCTCCTGAAAGCTCTCGTCTACTCATGTCAGTCAGCTCAAACCCACCCACGCTTCTTTGACTATCTCCGGTGGGGTTACAGATGGGGCAGCCGGGCACCACGATAAGCAGAGACCAAAGAACGATCCGCGCTCCGTGCCACTAAACATTAACAGCCGATTATCAATGAAACGCTGTGTGGAGCGGTTCAGGGCGAGGAGTGTTTATGCTGATAAGATGTCAAGGTGCAGGTGAGATGAAAGGTTGATACAAGTGTCAGAGCTGAAACATCAGGAGGCAGGTAGAAATATGACCCTGATGGGATCACAGGCTCACTTTCATGAGTGAAAATCATGTGAAATGAATTTAGGACGAGGTCTGAACTCACCAGAGTCACTGGATGAATAGGTGGACAGCTCGCCGCCAGTCGATCCGTAGTCTGATGTGGCCTCGCTGGACTCGGGAGTGTTCATCAGGTTTTGGCAGTCGAGCGTGGAGCCGGCGATCTCCTCAAAGATGCTGGTGTTGATGTCGGACAGCAGCGGGCTGGAGCCGAGCATCGTGGACACCAGCTTCTCCTCCAGGCTCTTGTCGGCCGCCAGGCAGCGCCACAGGCAGTCCTCGCCGCTCTCCTCCAGCGGGGAGCAGGGCTGGCTGGGCTCGCCGTCCTTCTCGGCAGCGTCGGAGTGGAAGAAGTCATAGTTCCAGTTGAGCTGCTGCATGTCGTGATCCTCCAGCAGGATGTCCGACACGTAGCTCAGCTGGTCCTCTTTGGAGAGGGGCTTGCTGCCTCCCATCCCGGCCTTCATGGGTGGGCTCTGTGGGGGTGTCGGCAGCGACTGGAGGTCCTTCATTAAACTCTGGCAGAACTCATCGTCAAACAGCAGCGGCTCCGAGTAAAGCCAGTCCGGCGACTGAGAGAAGCTTTGCAACATGTTTGCAGAATCTGAGAATAAACAGCAAAAAACACTAAAATCAGAGAGGTAGAGGAGCTTAGTGGGTTTAAATCCGAAGACGCGGAGCCGGTAGTGTGTTTAAAGCCGCCTTGTGTTAGAGCTGAAGCGGGTAAATCCCAGCGGCAGCGGCGGCAGCAGCAGCAACACGTGTTGTAGTGAAAGTTTAAACGAGTTTCTTGAGACTGAGACCCCGACAGGCAGCATGCCACCTTTTATCTGTGTTTACATCACATAAGCCCCGCCCAGCAGCTCCCCAAGGAGGGGGACCAAGAAAAAAAAAAAAAAAATTCAACGCCCCCCTCCCACCTCCCCATGACATCACAGGAACAGCTGGGAGAGACAGAGGTTAGAAACTTAACACTGCTTTACCACAATTTACATTTTTTTTGTCTCCCTTTAACTCGGAAAGTTTTTTAAAAAACATAAATGGGTGCGTGCTGACATGGAAAACAAACACTCCCCTGCAGGACAACCATAACTTCTGCATTGAAAATAATTAAACTAATTAACTAATTAAATGTCTTTCAATAAATAAATAAATAAATCTTATTGAATGATGTGTGAAGCAGCTCAGGCAATCCTATATAACATTCCTGTGTGTGGGGTCTTATGGTATGTGTGTGTATATCAGCAGGCTACGCTGGAGAACAAAGCAGCAGTGTGTGTGTGTGTGTGTGTGTGTGTGTGTGTGCGGTGCAGACAGGCTCGGGGAGTTAAAGGCTGTCTTTCTTTAACCAGGAAACCTGAGCCAAAAAAAAAAAAAAAAAACTTTAAACACAGAGACAGTCTGCGCTAATTAAACTAATTAATACTGTTTATGATGACTCGAGGTGTGACACTGAAGCTCTGTCTGCAGTTAAGCGTGAATGCATGCCTTTATTTTGAAAAAAGAAACTCATACAGCCTGTTCCTTTAACGCAGCATCTTAAATTTACGATTTTTTAAGCGTGGTTTTGAATGCGTCGTTGCTTGCATGCCTTTGCACCAGCTAGTATTAAACCTGAACACCACGTACAAAAAAAAAAAAAAAAAAAAAAAAAAAAAAACACTCATACACGCTCATTAAAATCGGTCAATTAACTGTTGATTGAATGTTTCTACGCGAGTTTAATATTTCCGTAGTCAGTGAATGCACCAAGAAAAAAGCTCACGCAGAAGTCCTCACGCGACCCGCTGCGGGGGTCATTTAAAAACCCCGCATGGGTTGAGCATGCACGTGAACCCGGCACTCTGCTCCTTTAACACCCCGCAAAACACCCCGCAAAATTGCAACAAACGCACACATGACATGAACGCATCACCCATGTTAGGTCAGGTAACGCTCGAAGAGATTGATCCGCAGACAAACGCACAGATATATACATGTGTGTCCTTACCTGCAGCTGTCCTTTCACAAAATAGAGCTTCAAACTGAAGAAAATTAATCGACCAAGCGTCCCAAATATCCAATAAAATCCACAGAGAGAGATTAAAGCGTGACTATCTGCCGGCGGGAGATTTTCTGCGTGTGAAATTAAAGTGAGAGCAGGGCAGCATGGTGTTTTAATATCTCCTCCTCTGCCTCCTTCCTTCGTCTCCTTCCTTCGTCTCCTCCGCTCACAGACAGACAGAGTAGGTGTGGCCCGACGGGGTCCCTCGGTTTATACCGCCGTCGCTCGCCGTTGTCCCTCCGCCCGCACCAAAATCGCGCCAAAACGCGAAAACGGGCAACGGCGCGTTAACGGCAGTCGCACCCTGCGCCAATAAATCCGCCGTCGTGCCCGGTTTGGATTGAGTCCAGGCGGGAAAACCAAAACAAACCGCCGTTGTTGTTAATTTCGCGTTGAAGTCGGGGGTCTAACTTTTTAGCGGAGTGATACCGACACGAAAAGGAGGAGGGGAGGAGGAGGGCTGGGATTCCAGGAATATGGTGGCGGTAAAAGTTGGGACACGAACACACGTGGATTATGAAGAGATGCCGGGTGTCTCACTGCCTGTCTGTCTGTCTATCTGTCTGTCTGCCTGTCCCCCAAAGTAACCCAGAGACGCACACAAGAGCGGAGACTGTTCATAAGTCATGTTATTGTCATTTTAAACTATAATGAGCGCAATTACGCGCGTAAACGATGCGTTCAGGGACTCTGAAATGCATGATTCACGGATCAGAAAATAACTTTCTCAGTCATTAGTGGGGAATGTAGCGGGTACAGTAAGCCGGGTTGGCATTTTTACAGCTTGTTAAAGGCAGAGAGCTTACAGTATGTCCCCTCCTTTCTACCTTACAGAGAGACCTGCAGACAGACAGACAGGCTGAGTGCTTTCAGAGCCACGTTGTCCAATTCTTGCACCGGTATTTCACCAGCCATCTGTCCTTCCAACTCCTCCTCCTTCTACTACAGTTACTACGACTACTACTACTACTACTACTACTACAACAGCTACAACCACAAGTTAAGCCTATGTCATCTCTATCTGTCCAGCTGTCATGCCATGCAATGCACAGCTTTAATGCAAGACTTTAAACTATGCGCAAAATTAAGTTGAATATTGCACATTTGCATGTTGTGAAATTCTATTTTTCGCATCTTTTGACTTCCTATGCAGTTTTGACATTTTTTCTGCTAAATGCAAAATTAAACTAATAAAAAAATCACTTTTATTCACAGTTTATTGCTGATAAAATACAAATAATGTATAATATAGTATGTAGGTGAAAGGCTTGTGCATTGACATGAATGAACTCCGAACAGCCCCACTCAGATACCGCAGTCCTCCCTCTCTCTCCTCCTCCCGTCTCCGCCCCACGTCGCTCCTCTCTCTCTCCCGTTACATAACGTGGATTCGCCGGTACACGTGCAGAAACGTCGGCCAATCAGAGCGCGAGTGAGCCTCGGTTCACGTGAGTTCTCAGTAAGGAATCTTGTAATAAGAGCTCACAGTCGACCATAGGCTGCGCATTCATTTATATCCTGCCCTTTAAATATGTGATATTTTCACCAGTTGGTGTCATCTGATCACTCACACATGCATGTCACTGTATGCATTGATAATAAGCTGATATGTTAATAAAATATGTAAAAAAAAATCTGGAAAAGGCTGGCACATTAAGCTCCGAGCTGGGTGTCTTCATACATGTAAACAGCTCCTGCATGTTTATTGTTATTCATGCATACCTTCTCTTCATGCATTCTGCACTTTCAGTGATAATCACAGCCTTGTTGGGAGTCAGTCATATGGAAACTATTTTTGCTGAGTGTAAATGCGCACCATATTTCCACAAACGGAGGGGAAATGCAGCATAATCAAAAAAAAAGAAAAAAAAAAAGGAAAAGAAAGGAGCTACGCTGAATTTTTTAAAAGTCTGCTGTTCCATATTTGGAGGATTGGGTTTCTGTCTGTAGCAGCTGATGTAGGGCAGATCACAGCAGCAGCAGCAGCACACACACAAAGAAGAAGAGAGGCAGCAGAGGGAGGGCAGATCTGGATGTGAATAACTGGGTTAATGTGCCACCTACAGGCTAACTGGCAGACTGAATGACTGGCCTGGTTTCAGCCTCTGAATACTAAAACCCTCCTGCGTGGCTGACTCACTGGTTTAATTTCTGACTAACTGGTTAATTCTGGGATTTCCAGACTGCTTCACATAAATGTCACCTTAAACAGACCTGGTACCAGAGCATAAAGTACATTTAAATGGCTTCAGTTTGTGTCAACGTTCACAGCTAATGCACTAACCTTTTTTGTAACACTTTTCTTTACTATAATCTAGTTACAATACAGAGATATTTTTTAATATGTTGTCTGAACATCCAGGGTTTTGCAGAATCCCCTGACATGACTGAACTGAGCAGAGCTGACGGACTGGGGTGAGGAGGTGGAGGTGGTGGGATGTGCACCCGGACAACACTGAGGCTGTCTACAAGAAGGGACGGAGCAGACTCTGCTTCTTGAGGAAGCTCAGGTCCTTTGACGTGTGCAGCAGGATGTTGAAGATGTTATATCAGGCAGTTGTTGCGAGTGCAATCTTCTTTGCAGCTTTGCTCTGAGAAACTAAACAAACCGATTACAACCGATTAGCTGGCTCTGTTGAGAGAAAGATGCTCCGTAAACTTCTCAACATAACGGACGACAGTTCAACAGTTCACATCCCCTGCACAACCTACTGATGAGACAACATAGTGTGTTCAGTCGGAGGCTCCTGCAACTCCACTGACAGGTCTTTCCTGCCCAATCGTATTATTTTCACAGTACAGTACACTTTAGTACAGGTATGCAGAACAAGCATTTTTTCATCAGGTGAACTTTATGTGCACATTTTGTCAATTTGCAGAGAAATAAACAAAATAAACTGCTTGATGTTTTCTATGAGGCTCACCTGAAAAACAAGCAAGATCAAATGATTTGTACGAGGTGAAGAGCAGCGCAGCATGTAAACAATCACAACAGTAATACATCTCTAATATTTTATGCCATGCTTTGAGTTCTTTTTACACAAATCCTGACATAACACGACAGTAAAATGTTTATTTTTCCTCCATCATACGCAGGTACATGGAGCGTACCTACTCATTTATAAGTCAACATTGGGTATACCCACTTCTAAATCACCTCTGATGAGCATCATTCAGTGTTCTGCAAGCATTTCATAGGATGGCGACGGCATGACTTAGATGTCCAATTTTCATGAGTGGATGAACTCAGAAATAAGCAATAATTCACTCAAATTATCCATGCGTGTGCCAATATTTATGGTAAAATCTGCACCTCTTCTGCGGCTGATTTTGATCTCACAATGATCCGTACTCCCTGAAGTCCAGCAGCAGTAGTTAAATCATAACATGCAAAATATTACTGACCCATTTTTTGGGAGAGCTAAATCTGCAAGAGCAGAAGAAGTCTCACATGTCACTGTGTATAACTCAGGGCATTCATCCTCGGGCGTGTTTTGTGGACGTCAACACATTCGAAGTCAAAGTTTAATTCAGTTCAACTTTTTCTGCACAGCTTGATGGAAAAATCAAAGTGAAACACACAGAGAGAATCCTGGCGCCTCCTGCACAGGAAATAAAATGTTGTCCACGCTCTGCATAATGTTGCACTTCTGCTTTTTGGTGTGAAATCCCTGTGAGAACCTCTGAGCTCCTGCCTGAACGTTAAAGTGTTGAATGAAATCAGAAAATCTCTCTGTTTGAATAGAAAGATAAACATCCGACTGACTGACTCATTTTCACATTTCCTGACTGAGTCACAGGACTTGTAAAAATGCCGTTCAGCTGACTGGTTTCCATTAAACTGACAATATGAACCTTTTAATCACTTCGGCGGCAGCTGACAGACTAAATCACTGTTAAATTGGCGACTGTTGATGATATAAACAGTGCAGCTGAAAGGCACTGATACTGAAACGAGCACCACGATGGTCCATTTCATTCGATGGTGTCGCTGTCACTGTGAATTCCTCTGCATGAACGTGACATAATAGCAAGATCATTTCCATATTTTTCATATAATCTGTGTGCATGCTGTGGTTATGATTGAAATCACCACCTGACTGAGCCTCAGATTACTTGTATCACTCATTTTTTAGCTGACTTCTGGGCGTACCTGAAACACAGCCAACATGTAGCTTCTACAGAAATCCAAACAAATTCAAAAGTTGGTCGTTAAATTTGTGCTCCCGTAGGCTACATAATGTCTTCTCCTCTGTTTGCATGGGGACGAGGTAAAAGGTTAATTAAACAGATCACTGACTTGTTGACCGGCCCAGTGAACTTGATGACATAAGAAAGTTAATAGGACACACTGACAGCCAACACCCCAGAGGGCAGAGACAGCCTGGGAATGGGATTACTGCTCTGTGTGTGTGTGTGTGCCCACCGCTGTGATCTCCTCCTTATTAGGACTCCTCATCCTGCAGCGTCTCTGTGCAGACAGACAGACAGGCTGCTGCTGCCTGTCTGTCTGTCTGCTTTAATTAGATAGCAGCAGCTACTGAATAAGCTAACACACACACACACACACACATTACTGGAGTGAGTGGTTCCCAAACTCTGGTGTGAAAGCTGGTTCTGGTCCAGTCATGGTGTTTATGGACTGACTCACTTAAAATGAATGAATCAGTTTTATTTTGGCATTTTTACATCATATAAATGCTTTAATTTAGCAGTGTCTTCTTTTTTTAAGTTTTTCATCGGTAAGATCTCAGTTCAAGAAGGTTTCTAGGTGAGATAACACTTACAGGAAGTGTCTAACAACACAAGCCTCATATCTCTGAATCAGTATTTTGAATGCAGAATGCAATTTCTCGTGCTTGTAAAACTAAAATCACGACGATTAACGTCAGAAAAACACGTGCAAAGCGTTAAGTTCTAAGAACCGTGAACAAGATTTTGAGCTTTGAAGCTAAATTCTGACAGCATTTAGTCCTCAAATTAAAAACTCATTATGAGAGCAAGAACACCACAAAGTCATTAAAAGGTTGTTTTAATGTTAGCTAATTATTCTCTTTTGGCTAGTCTGTCTAATTATAATTGTTTTGATGTAAAGGGCATCATGTGTTTAACCCTGCACCTCGGGGAAAGAGCTTAAATCCCACCACCTCTGCTGCCGTGACGTCCTCAAACACATCAGATCCCTTCTTACTGTAAAATCATGATTGGCTCCCAGAAAAAAGCCATTTGATTATCTTGTTATGAATTAAATGACATTTCCAGTAAATAATTGACTAATTAGACACAACTCTTTGGAATATTAATCCCATCTGAGTGGCACCAATTACTGAAATGGAGTTAATTAGTTAATTTATGTTCAGGAGTAGGGCCACATCTCTAATCATCCGTCCAGCTACTTATACCTGTCCCACCCTTCTAGCCCTGTTTGTCTCTGCTCGTCCCTACCTCCCTTCATCCTCTTCCCTCATTCTAGGTATCATCTGTGGGCCTGTAAGCAGCTCAGTGGTGGTGCATCTGAGACCAAATCCCCCGCTCTGACTCGGCGTTCACCTTCAGCATGACATCCCTCCTTCACATTCTCCCCTCCGTTCACCCATCCTTAAACGAAATATTGTTCCGGTGTGGTCCTTGTTCATGAACTCACATCACACCGCCTAGTATGAAATTCAGGGCGGCTCACAGCAGGAGAATCCACTGTGTCAAATCTAAACATTCATGTCATGCATGCACAGCAGGGAGCTAAAAAGAACATCTGATTATAATTGTATCTTTTCTAAAGAGACTTTTGTACTCAAGCTCCTGCTGCATTTAGGAGCCTCGAGAAGAACCTGAGAAATGTGTCATCTGTCTAATGTTGGATTTTGTTCTTTATTAAGACAATATTTAACCCCTCAGGCTCATGAAACTATTGAAAATAATACCAAAGGTGCATTGTCATCTTATTTAAGTCAGGATGTTTATTGTAGTTTGTAAGGTCTGGTGGCCCCTGAAGGTCCTTTTAAATACAACCATAACTTCAAGGAGGAGGACACGACGTCCATGATTTTGAATCTGAAATGTGGACTCATCAGACCACAGCACACTTTCCAACTTTCCGTCAGTCTGTCTCAGATGAACTTGGGTCCAGAGAAGTCATGTGACATGGTATGGTATGGTAGTGTAGTGTGTTCCTGAGTCCATGTAGTGATATCCTTTCTACAATCATGTGGGTTTTTAACAATGACAGGCAGTTTCAGGCAGTGATGTTGTCAAGTGGGAGCATGCATGTAAATGGAAAATACGTTTGGACCTAGCACAGAGCCCTGGGGCACCCCAAAGTCAACACTTGTTGTAGCCAATGGCCGTATAAAGAATGGACATATTTATTTTCTTCCATATTGTGTAGGTATCCAAATTTAATCAAATTAAACATTTAGTTATGAAACAGACGATAAAAGATGGCTGCTTCTGCAGATATTTGTTGAAAGTATACAAACAACCAGCTCGGAAAGGAGGAACAAATCGATGAAAGAACAACATGGATTAACGTTACAGCTCTATGAACTGTAATAATCAAAATGTCAATGCTGCAACATTATCATCATGTGTGATTCTTCCTCTTTGGTTATATTTGGCTTGTTTTCTACACAAAACTACATCCCCACAACACATTTTCCACTCATTTGTGTTTCTCAGACACCGCTGATGTTTTATAAAACCCTCCCTACGTGTTTTTAATTTAGTTTGTAGCTGCTTTTTCCATTTTCCACGGGTCAAAATAAATCTTTTTTAAGCTACAGCTCGTGTGTGGTCTTTCCCTCGGTGTCCGCTCTGGAGCTGGATTGTGACACTTCTTTCAGTCAGCGTCGTGATGTAGGAGGCACTCCCATGTTTTTCAGCCGCGATGGTAACGGCCCATGTCTTCTTCGTCGGTTTATTGGAAGCGACCAGGAAACATAAAACGCATCACTTCCTGTGCGCGCGTGGATGATTTTTTTCTCAGGACAAATTTATAAACAGCTCTACACTAACATTTAGAGAGTGTGTATGTGTGTGTGTCGGTGAAGGCCTGTTATTACACAGTTTGGTGAGATCTTGTGGTGACGCTGTGAGAGCTGTAATTTCAGAGGAATGAAGGGAAGACAGACACAAGTCTTTCTTTCTCTCTGTGACCTAAGTGACCCGCAACAATGATAGAAATACATCAGTTTCTAATTTTTACCTATTTCCTCTCCTTTACTTCTGGTAAAGAAGGTGTGAAAGGTGCCCCTATTGCATCCCAAGGAAGTTCTGATAGCAGTGCTATCGGTTACTGATATATCGAACACTTTAACTTTTAACTACAATATTTTGAGAACCCTGCTGTTAAGTTTGGATTTCACATGGAAAATGGAAGCTTCAGCTGCCAGTACGCTTCCTCAGAAGTGCCTGTTGGATGGCCGAATAGCTTCAGAAACACCCTCTGCTAAAACCTTTCCAACTTCAGATTCGGGATCCAACAATTCCTGTAACTTTCCAAAACTGACAGTCCGACATTGACGCCCACTTCACTCTGTGAGTGGCTAGCTGTGCAAAAGTGGGAAAGGAGCCAGGGTTCAAATTTCTCTCTCTAGCTCTTTTTTTTCTATTTGTCACACAAGGATTTGTGACATATTTTATGTGAACAACCAAGTGCAACACTATGAATTTCTTCCAAAGGTCATGGGTCCTGAATCAGCCATGGGAGGGCAAGTGGAGGGGATACACACTGATCCTTTAATTAATAAAAAACAGTTTCTTACTGACCTCTATGGGTATCTATTCATGCAGATAGTTTTGACTTTATTCGTTCAAGTTTTGAGATCCCAATACAATACACCCTTTTCATGACATGTCATAGCAGGACCAAACCCAGAGGACCCGGAGGAAGAGTGGTGGGCTTTGAAGCCAATTTGACATGGTGACCAAACTGTGTAGGGACAGCAATGATGTTCATCACATGATGCACAGGGTACTGTTTCCCACGGACTTTTCCCCATAATAATTATAACAACAACGACAACAACAACAACAGGGACATGGGGCGCTAAATGAGCAGCTTAATAACTTGGGGCAGGGCCTCTCAGGGCTTTATAAGTAATCAATAAAATCTTTAAATCAACTCCATAAGCAACCGGGTAGCCAGTTTAAGGAAGCCAGAATCTGCATGGTGTGCTCAAAATCCTGCAGACAGAAGAGGGATTTTTACTAATGCCAGAAAGCAAAGAATTAGAGTAATCTAGCTGATCAGTTATGCAGGCATGTATGACAATTTCCAGATTCTTTGCTGAAAGAAATCCTTGAAATGTTTGGAAGCACGATTAAGCCATTGATTTAAAATGTTTGTCTAAGTTGAGGTTTTGATCAAAAATGACACCAAGCGTTGAATGGGACAGAGAACCAAGACTCTTTGACATTTGAGCATTTGCACAGTCTTGACCTACAATCATGCTCTGTCTTATCAGCATTTCGCTGTAGGAAATGTTGTAATTCTGCAGGAAATGAAGGCAGTTTAGGAGGTTGCCAGTGATCTGATAGTGATTTGCAGGGTCACAGCTTAGATAGATTAGAGTATTGTCTGCGTAAAAACTGATATTACATCTATGAATGATGTGGCCAAGTGGGAGCATGTATATGGAAAATACGGTTTGGTCCTAGCACAGAGCCCTGGGGCACTCCATAGTGAACACCTGTTGTAGCTGACCTGGCATCAGTCATACCAACACAGAAAAGCCTGTCTTTTAGGGAAGACGACTGCAGAGCAGTGTCACTGATATCCACCCAAGTTTCCAGACTTTCAAAGTGGATCTCATAGTATCAGATGCTGCGCTTAAATCCAACTAGATCTGAATCCAACTAGAATGAATTTACGGCCATCACGAGCTTCCAGCATTAAGTCATTTAAAACTTTGGGAAGCTCAGTTTGTGAGCGCATCATAACTCCCGCTAAATGACTCATTTCACTATCAGAATTTTATCCATTGCGTCAGATAACATTTGGAAAGTCTAGAGGAGTCACATGATAAAAATTGTTTCCACAATTCAACATCTGTCTGCTGTGTAAAAGGATAATTTCTTGGACTATATCTATATCTTGCAGGAAATTAATGCTACGGTGGTTCTACTAGAAAGGTTGTATCAAATTTGAAAGCACTTTTAGACTTTATTTATAGATGATTTTGTGTGTTCTGCATCCCAGGATGAGGGCAAGGGTTTTTTTTTTGAACGTGGAATATTTATGGAAAATGATTGCAAATCCTGACTATAACTATTGTTTCGGACCGAGGGAACTTGTTCTGCCAACACACTGGAAATATCTGGACTGGGCATCACAGCCAGGAGAAAGAACAATACAACGAAAACACTAAACAGAGCCAAAAATCTAAAGCAGACCACCAGCAGCTGGTTTTTTTAAAGGGTTTAAGTGGTTTAGGGTGGAGTTTTTCCTTCAAGGATTTCAATGGAAGCGAGCGTCTGTCTGACCTCAGTCAGCTGCGAGAAGGAGGAGGAGGAGGAAAAGAGGCAGGCAGCCATGGAGCATTCCTTCTGGGAACAGCCTTCATGTGGTGTGTGTGTGTGTGTATATTTGAGTGTGTGTGTGTGTGTGTGTGTGTGTGTGTGTGAGAGTGTGTGGTTCGGCATGCTTGGTGGTAGTCATCAAAGGGAGTAACCACAGCTTTGCCAGGAACATGTAAAAGTGCATCCTGCTGCACTTTCTCCAGGGACGTGTGTTCCTGTACTTTGTCCTTATAAGGCTCAAATGCCCCCAAAAGTCGTCTTAAAAATAAAAATGTTGGAAAATAGCTTCCAGTTCTACTAGAGACATATCAGTTGTGCGTTCTTCACACTCTCACAGGTGTTTTTATTTACTCTGTCTGATTAGATGTCTAGTCAGACTGAAGCTAGGTGTGGAGGTGCACTAGGATGTGCAAATCTTACATCACAAATCTCTGGGTGTTCACCTCAACAACAAACTGGACTGGTCAGACATCCTGTAAAAGAAAGGTCAAAGTCATCTCCATTTGCTGAGTAGACTGAGGTCCTTTGGAGTGTGCAGGACTCTTGAAAACTTTCTATGACACTGTGTTGGCGTCTGTATTTTTATATGCAGTTGTCTGCATAGAATAGCACAGAGAGGTACAGGAAAAGACTCAACAAACTGCTCAAGAGGGGCAGCCCTGTCCTGAACTGCCCCCAAGGCTCCATAGAGGAAGTGGAGGAGAGGAGGATGTTAGCAAAGCTGACATCCATCATTAACAACTCCCCTCACCCCGTGCCCGAGACTGTGGGGGGAACTTTTTAGTATTTTTCTAGTATTTCATTAAAGTCTGTCTGAATACCATTTGATGGTAGCAGTAAGTAAGGAAAGGCAGCATGATGTCTGTCATCCAGGTCAACTTTCTTTTGGAGATAAGAGGTCCGTGTCAGGGCCAGAATCGTAAATCTGGACCTTTTTCCAACAAGTAACTACAGCGAAGGTGAAGAGCTACAGAAGTTTTAACAGGTCCAAAATGACAGTGTGTAGCTGCAGTAAAGGTGACGAGTTACAGAAGTTCTGAAAGGTCCAAAAAGGATTCAAAGTGCAAGAACAGAGTTTAGCCGAACTGAAGACAAAGCGGCTCATTTTTGTTTTATACACCGGCTTGCCCCTACGCCCACTTTACGTCCACTGCTAGACATAATGGTGTCAGCAAGTTTGACTTCAGTTCCTCCATATTTGGATTTTCAAATTGCCATTTTTTGCAGTTCCAGATGCTATATTAGTCCATTGCAGTGCCATAATTTACAATCTCAGGCCCCATCCTCAGAGGGGGATTTCCATCCTCCATTATCAGTGCTAAAAATGTTACATAAAATAAATTCATGAATTTATTTTACAGAGGAGGTTTTCAGGCCCTTCACAGATTATATATATATATATATATATAAATAAATGTTTGTATCACAGAGTGTGTTTCTGGGGAACTGGGTCGCCTGGACTGGGTGGGAGGTGAAATGTTTTCACTGCAACTTCTTCACAGATTCTGAAGAACTGCAGATGAAGCAAGATGAAGATGAGTTGTACAATTACTAAAGTGGAAATAAAATAAGACATCAACTGTCACACAACTATTATGACAGCCGAACACAAGCATTATCTTCCACCCGCACAGGTGATTTTATCTCATTTTTAGCTTTACTAACAGGAAATTAAGCAATACATGTAACGGTGGTTGTGAAACTTCAAATTTTGTTTTTCTGTTTCCCAAGAATTTATTTGGACCAACACCCACAATTTAATAGAATACAACGCTGAAGTTACACAACCATTCTGAGTTGTGTGGATGTGAAGGACCCGTTAAATAAATAAAATTACTATCCTGTTGTTTTGTCATGCTGTCGACCCACAAAGTGTTCTGTTTACACTGGTGTGCTTTGATTTCATAAGAGGTTGAGACTTGCTTGATGAAAACGCATTCCATTTTTGTTGAATCAAACAACTAGATTAAAACTCATGAATCAAGTGACCAAAGTTTAACATTTTTTCTTCAAAGTGCTTAAAAAAATAAATAAAATCAAAGTCACATTAAACTCAGTGGAAGCACCAGTGGACTTTGGCGCTGGGTTTTTAAGGGGAACTTCTGTATGATCCAAAAACTAGCGAGTCGACAACTTTGCTAACAGCCGAACATCAACAAGGTCACCAACAGCAGACATAGCAGCCAGCTAATATTACTGACTAGTCCAACAGCAGTCAGCCCAGCTCGGCGTCTGTCTTTCAGCCTTTTATTTCACCAAGCTCTCACCAACCACTAAAAGTCAGTCCCACATTTACTCTTGTCCGGCGGCTTCTTGCTCGCTCACTCATTTTCTCCTCTTAGCTTCCTCCGTCAACAACTACTTTTGTCTCTTTGTCAATAGCTAGGCCCATAGAAGCTACTACTAAGCCTGGTTACATTGCTCTCTTGCCCAGCTCCAGTTCTGGCATGACACTGGCTTCACTCCCCAACAGCATTCGCCCACACCCCGGGCCTGAAAACCTCCTTTTCTTCTTCTTCCCGGTGGCCCAAAACACCTGTAATACAAACTAACTAACACTCCCCCGGTGCTCTGAGCTCACAATCCGGCAGCCTGGCTAACAGACTGAGCTAACAGCAGCTACAGTTGTCAGCAGTTTACTTCACTGTCCATCAGGAAACTCTGTAAATCACAGAGAGTTGAGGCGGAGCAGCTGGAGGACATCAGAGGGAAAACCAGAAAACATTTTCTCCATAAAATATGACCAGTTTCACCAAAATCATTGTGCTGTAAAGCGTTACGTACTTCTTCACGGAGCACAAAGTTACATAACGTGAGCGCGAATGACAGAGACACCATTCACCTTTGTACCAGTGTAGCATCAACATGATTTAAAATTATATTTGTTATTTTAATGGTAGAAAAGTTACAGAAAGAGGCTTAAAAGAAACAGTGAAATTAAACTATCTGTGCTGCTCGGGGCTGAGAGATGGATTAACACATCGACCTCATAAAACAACTTCCTACTGTTCTATTTTCAGTCAGCAGAACTACAGTTTCTCTATCGTAGCACAGGATAGCACATTGAGAACAACAGGAAGTCATATCCTGAGGCTCCATCAGCTGATCTGAGAACAGAAATCATCTGTGAGATAGCTACAGAGATAAACACACACACACACACAAACACACACACACACAAACACAGCCCACATATGACAGATTCACAGCTGTGTGTGTGAAGAGGCCCATTAATAAACAACAGCCGTTTCTGCCGTTTTTGTTCATAAGAAGTGTGTGTGTGTGTGTGTGTGTGTGTGTGTGTGTGTGTGTGAGGCACAGAGTAAACAGACA
This sequence comes from Sciaenops ocellatus, assembly GCA_033000465.1. NCBI lineage: Eukaryota > Metazoa > Chordata > Actinopteri > Sciaenidae > Sciaenops > Sciaenops ocellatus. Next base: position 29,751,853 of record CP136884.1, on the reverse strand, counting down.
ATAAGGAGGTCAATGTGATGTCAACATGCTCTTAGTTAGAAAGATGTTGATGGATTTTAAGTGCCGTGTTGACTGAAGTTACTTCAGACGAGAGTTCAGACGCATTAATAAGAAGTAGCTGCAACTTATTGAGCTGCCGCTTGAGGCTGGCTCCAGAAGTGAGTCAGTCTCCATAAGTCCCCATGTTAAAATGTCCAGCTTCACAGCAGAAATAAACATGTTTACAGCCTGGTACAAAAAACAGTTTTGGTCTCTATAGCTAATTTCCCCGTTCATGACAACTGTACTGAGGGTGAATTTTTATACAACTCACCTGTTCAAATTATATAAAGGCTTAAAGGTCTCTCTACGGGAGGCAGCAGAGGCAAGACTACCAACACGGCCGCGGACAGAGCGACAGATTTTGAGCTTCAGAATGGCACCACAGAAACCTGTGGGTGACGTCACACATTGGGTTGTACTCAGGCAATTAAATAGTCTATTTTCATGGTTTTCATGCTCCGGTAAGAAACATGCACATATTATTAATAATAATAAAAAACTACAACCTGTCATCCATTTCCTTT